>JACCPG010000445.1:0-10840 GCA_016069955.1 Drepana arcuata | reverse complement strand
CTAATATACCTCTGGCGGAAAGTGGGTGTGTGTGGGTATTACCTATACACCTCTGCCTACCCCTTCGGGGACCCTTGTGAGAAGGCGTGAGGATATAATATATTATTACAAATGTTTTTTTTTTGACAGTTAATTCTTGAAAATTCCTTGAAATATGTTTGGAAGTGATACGAAAACGGGCCCAAGATACTGCAATAGACTTGTTTTCACGTTCATTACTCATCTACCTGCCCCTCTGGGATGCAGTTCCAAATATATATAGTAAAATCAGACTTTCTAATGTCGTTATTTTACCAATGCAAGTACATAAAACAATTACGTCGCAGAAATATGACTTTACAGTTTTCTAATCACTTTTTAGGTAAATGGAACGCCTTGTATTATATTAGCTGTGCCCGCGACTTCGTCCGCGCGGAAAAGTGATATTAAGCAATTTTCTTTAAGGGTAACATTTTTACAAACTTTGAATGTAATATTAATTTATATGTAATCATGTAAAAAATATATGTAATATATAATAAAAAGAGCCTAAAAAATAAGTTTCAAGCTTCTAGCTTAAAAAATGACGAAACTTCCATACAAACTTTAAAACCCTATTTCAACCCCTTACGCACCCCTTTTTCGCATTAAAAAGTATGTCCTTCCTCAAGCTCTAGGCTATGATATGATATCTGTACCAAATTTCATTTAAATCGGTTCAGTAGTTTAGGCGTGAAGTAACAGACAGACAGACAGAGTTACTTTCGCATTTATAATATTAAGTAGGGATATAGTAGGGATACACCATGTATTCGACTTATCACTTATGTCGGACTTTAATTCGTGAATAATATGATTCAATTGCAACAGTATCGTTACAGCAGGATGGAGGCTGATTGATAAGCACATTGGCATTGGCAAATGGTCGTCTGTTTTGTTTCCATCTCCTAAATACAAAGTATTTTTATTTCTCACAAATATACTTTCCAAAAATAACAGGATATACCGCATAAATTAAGCCTGGAAAGTTTAGAGTGCAGAGTGTAATTATGAAAGTTAAAACTCTTAAGACCCTATGGTCGTCGAGTGGTTCGACGCAAAAATTGCATTATAAGGAATGCCGACTGAAGAAACCAATAAGTTTTTCTGAATTAAAGTACAGTGATAGCCATACCACGAGCTTTCAAGTGAAAGAATACATCGAGAGGAGACTGGTTAGTGTTTGAAATGAAATTCAAGAACGGATTTATAGCCGTGCACGAGAAAAAGCTATAGACTCGCCATCTGTCATGTTGGCACCTAATATACATATCTCCGACATAAAGTCGCATCTTCTCCTTCTTATAAAACTGAAAACAAAAACATTGGTTGTCGCATTCCAAACTAGGTCGTTTCGCCCATTAATTCTTATAGAAGCGTTCTTTGAGCAGCTAAAGCTTGTTTTGCATTAGCAGTCTATAAATAAAACTGCATTTCGAAACTCTAATATGACGTCGATTCGGTTTCATTGCCGAACAAAGTTAATATTTCGTGACGGTAATTTTTTTTAACTTAGGGTATTTAAGAGGGTAGTTGTAAACGTGTGCTTATAGAAATACCATTAAAATTTAACCATAAATATGTAATGTTATCTATGTTCCTGGTATTTAAATGGTAAATCCCACATTCGTTGAAATATAAAGCATGATTCAGCATTGAAGCATTCTCTTTATATACTTGAGCTCAAATTGGAATTAATAACATATGTAACATAGTACCACTGTTTCACTAAACTTGGTTAAGTGGGACCTGGATAAGTGAGAAACCTCCATAACTGGAACTCATGCTGAGGTCCCAACACTTTGGCACTGAATTACCTCTGTTAGTGGGACGAGGTAAACCTCTATATCTGGGATTTGTTCTTTCGATTTATCATCATAGTTACCTCTATAACTGAGACAGCGAGTAAATTTTATATGCATAAACCTCTGTAACTGAGATAACATTGTTTGTTTATTCATTCTTATTCTACCCACAAATTCCACACGTAATTTCAAGTACGTAAGTACAAATTTCGAGCTTCAATTACCTTCAGTTTTAGTTATTCTCACCTCTATTAATGGAAACCTCTGTAAATGAGACAGATATTTATTTATACCTGTATATCTGAGACACTGGGTAAGTGGAATACCTCTATAAGTGAAACGACATTGCAGGTCCCTTGATGTCTCACTTAACCAGGTTTCACTGTAACTATAATATAGTACAAACTAAAGTACGAGAACTCAAGAAAGGTAAAACTGTTTTTATAAAATTATCTATATATGGGATATATATGTTACAAAGTCCTTCAGGATCTGCTCACTTAGTAGCAGCTGCCATATTGCCAATAAAATGTATCCTTGGGGAAAAGAGGTGTTATACCTGTGCTTAACCCCTCATAGATGTGCCTGTGTAACATAGTAGTATTACAATATATAAATATTAGTATGTATTATAATAATGTGTTTGATGTATATTGTAAATTTTTGTAATATTGTTGTCAACTTAGTTTATGAACAACTCTTATAAATAATACTATATGTTTAACTTAAGAGAACAGGCACTCTACTACCCCTTGAGGTAGACAGTGTGTTGATTAGTATGTATGTAAATATGTTAAACTTTTATGTATGTTAAGTCCACTAAGGCAGAGAGCTAAACATGACTTTGGTCAATATTAGGGGAAGAAGTTGATCCTGCTAGTAATCTGTTATCAGCTTACAAATAATGGTATTTCTAGGTAGTGTGTAGTATTTCCTAACATTTCCAGTGTCCATTTAAATAATGATATTGATGTTTGCCTTGTAATTATGAAGGTAATAGGCACATAAGATTTGAAGGTACTAAGGACAGATTGTAACAAATTGAAGTTTTACCTGTGAAATTGACATTCTAATGCTTTATCATAGCTTTGAAATATCTCATGAAATCAGTTCCTTAAGAAAATAAACAAGATAGTCAGTTTTTTTTGGTAGTAGGAAATTATTTCAGTGCTCTATAAAGAATCAATAAAAATGAATAATATTAAATAATAAATTGATGAACAAACAATATCTAGCAGAATGAAATATTTAATCTCAGTTCAATGTCCCGCATTTGACAGATATTAAGTAAGTATGAACCAAGACCACACAAATTGTATATGTAGTGTTTGCTCAACAAGAGCAAACACTTTTGTTAGCAATTAAATACACAGACATGGAGGCTGGCACATATGGGCATACTGGCTTACCTTGGCTGCAGATGAAATGACATAATGTAACCAATGTACCAACTCCCTATTTGTAACTATGATTTAATTATTGTTTGTACCCACATACTCAACAGCAACTGAATTAGGAACAAATTGTATTCTAACAGATATTTTGGAATACTCACTTTTTGTAGACTCTGCAAAATGAATTGTTGATTCTCTTGTCAGACATATGTCTTCTTCGGTCCTCAAATAAGTCCTTGATGGCGGTCACTCCCAGAACAAATAAGACTGGCAGCATGGCCACTTCCTTGCCAAACACATTCATTAAAGGCACCCAGTTCAACAGCACTATGAATATGAAATACACATTTGCAATCCTATGAAACTGCTCAAATAAGTTTTTAGGTAAGAATGATAGCAGGGTATATTTTGTAGTCCTGATTTTATTGTCACATCTGTGGGCATTGGGATGGTCATTGGGTGGTGTTTTGTCAGGCACCAGATGGTTTGGAATAACCACAAAGTGCCTGTTGTCCACAGCAGGCTGCTGTCGGCGCAGCAGCCAGAAGGCTGCACGCCGCCAGGGTCCAGCTACAGAGTCTCGGCGGATTGTATAGATGGAGTCGGAGCGCGAGGCCTGTCGCGAGTGATGCACGCGCACAGAAGCTAGGCGAGGCAGCGCGCTGGCGGGCGGAGGCTCGCGGTGCCCGGGAGGAAGGATGAAGTCTGTGCGGCTGCCGGTGCGGCTGTGGCCCGGCCCTGCCGACCGTGGGCCTTCTCCAATCTGCCCGTGCGACAGAGCTCGCTGGTGCCCACGCAACGCTGACTTGAGCGGCGGCCGAGCTGTCGTCGGGTTCCCTGCCAGCATTGGTGTCCCTCCATGGCTTATAGACCTCGAGTGCCCTTTCACTTTCGGGAATAAGTACGTTTGCTCCGGTGCCCCCGGTAAACATGGCACAATCGAAGGAGTCTCTCCGCTTCCTTCTGTTGACATTTTTATTCATCTGAACGGTTGACGACGCAATCGTTCTTTTCATTGAAAACTTTATTCTACTGTGTCGCAATGCTACGTTTTTTCCAACGTGTAAATGATATTTTGAGAAGAATGTATCACACGACTTCAAACATATGGTCGGAAATCATCTGTTCACCGTTTTACACATCACTAACAATATTGTTCTGGAGAAACACTAATGACGAATGGAAATTAAACATCGACAAAGTGGCATACATTTTGAAATTAATATAAAATTTACTTAATCTCCGCGGTGCAAACAACTGTAACGTGCACAAGAGAACAAAACTCAAAACAAGCAAAATGAAACCAACGACCGAACTGACATGACATACTCTTGTGTTATGATGACTTGAGTGACTAACTGACACCTGCCAGAACAATTCATGACATTGACAAAGCAGTCGGCAGTGTTACCAATTGTGTGTTGGCTGTTTTTTTATTTATATTCTTGACATTGAGTACTGATCTTTGAGAATACTGTTATATTTTACAGTTCTAATTTGTGATTAAAATATTGCTACTATTATACTTTTCAGTATTTTATAGAAGTAAACGCTTAAATACAATTCTCCTGTTAAATTATTTATTCTGATATCAGCAAAATAGAGATAACTGGAGCTCTGCATGCATATTCCGTTGAGGACTTGGCGTGATGACATGTGTGAAAATGACAAAATGCATGTAGGTTAGAAGGGTGCAGGTAAATAAAACTTTATTAAACCTATAAAGTTTCGACACGTTTTGTCCGAATTAATCGATCGAATTTCTTGTTTCTTGACACATCTCTAGCCTATCGTCGACGTCATCGATGGCGGACATATTCTTTCTTCCGACATTTTGACATTTAACTATCCGGTTAGTCATTTCCAATTGGAATATTTTCTCTTTGTACGTTTCACGATGGATGAAGAATACGACGCGATCGTTCTGGGAACAGGCCTGAAAGAATGCATTCTCAGTGGAATGCTCTCCGTATCCGGAAAGAAGGTACTCCACATTGATCGTAACAAGTACTACGGCGGCGAATCTGCGTCAATTACCCCGTTAGAAGAGTTGTTCGGAAAGTTCAATGCTCCAGCTCCCGATGAAACATACGGTCGAGGCCGCGATTGGAATGTGGATTTGATTCCGAAGTTTTTGATGGCGAATGGGCTGCTGGTAAAGCTGCTCATTCATACGGGCGTTACCCGTTACTTGGAGTTCAAGTCCGTCGAAGGCAGCTATGTTTACAAGGGTGGCAAAATCTCCAAGGTCCCAGTGGACCAGAAGGAGGCGCTGGCTTCGGATCTCATGGGAATGTTTGAGAAAAGGCGTTTCCGAAACTTTCTCATCTATGTCCAGGACTTCCAGGAAGAGGATTCCAAGACTTGGAAAGACTTAGATCCCAGCACAGCTAACATGCAGTCCTTATATGATAAATTTGGGCTGGATAAGAACACCCAAGACTTCACTGGTCATGCCCTAGCTTTGTATTTGGATGACACCTACCTCCAGCAGCCTGCCATTCAAACCATTCGCCGCATTAAGCTGTATTCTGACTCTCTTGCCCGGTATGGCAAGTCTCCATACCTGTACCCTATGTACGGATTGGGAGAGCTACCCCAAGGCTTCGCTCGCCTCTCGGCCATCTATGGTGGAACATATATGCTGGACAAACCCATTGATGAAATTGTTCTTGGGGAAGGTGGAAGAGTTGTTGGTGTACGGTCTGGCAATGAGATTGCAAAATGTAAGCAAGTGTACTGTGACCCAAGCTATGTTCCTGACCGTGTCCGTAAGAAGGCCCGTGTGATCCGCTGCATTTGCTTACTGGATCATCCTATTGCTAATACAAAGGATGCTCTTTCCACCCAGATCATTATTCCTCAGAAGCAGGTTGGCAGGCATTCCGACATCTATGTCTCCGTAGTGTCCTATACACACCAGGTTGCTGCCAAGGGCTGGTTTATTGCTATGGTGTCCACCACTGTGGAAACTAGTGACCCTGAGACTGAGATCAAACCAGGCCTGGACCTCTTGGGGCCAATCAGGCAGAAGTTTGTCTCTGTTTCTGACTATTATGAGCCAACTGATGACGGTAGTCAGAGCCAGATCTTCATCTCGGAGTCTTATGATGCAACCACACATTTTGAGACTACTTGCCTAGATGTGCTCAAGATATACAAGCGTGGTACGGACGAAGACTTTGACTTCTCCAAGGTCAAGGTGGAGTTAGGGGAAGAAGAGCAGTGAATACTTCCTATTTATGTAAATTGCTTGTTATTTGTAACATTTTGTTTATATCTGTTCTGGCAACAATATTATTATGTTTATTATGGTATATTGGGTAAAGATGTAAAAGCTTAGACTATTGGCTGTAGTGAATTTGCAAATTATTTACATAAGCGAAATTAACTAAATGGTCATTTTACCAAAAAAAGATAAGAACCTTATTTAATCCTCATTTTTTAAGATTGCTTTTATATTTTAAGAATACATTTAAAGTTATATAGATGGTCAGCACAAGTGAACTGGGACATTTGTTGCATCAATGAATAATGCATTCCATTTTGGTACATTTGATCCTGTAACCATATCATGTTTGTAAATGTTGAAATTATGAATGCTCATTATACCTAAATGTTCTGTGTAAGATCATGAATAAACTTACATTATATTAAACATTTTTATTTCTAAATTCAATATTTTGACTCCAGAAAAAAAACAGATATATCTTTCTTATTTCATTATTATATTTTACTTAAATTTTAACAATAGGTATCAACAGAGAATTCGTGTAGGTATTCATACATCTAGAACGAATCGCAATGAGTAAAGGAGATCATTTCTGCATCCAATAAATATATAATCACTGTAAACGGCGGGGGAGGAGAATATCTCGTTAGGTAGATTGTACTCGGCCACAATGGTCCCACTCTCCGAATGAATAATACTTATTTTGCCATTATTTGAAGCAGCTACCAAAAACTTGTCCCCCATACCACACGGCGTAGAGTAAACTGGCGAAGCCATGTGGGCTTTCCAATGTAAGGTTGGCTGGAAGTTCTTTATCGTAATGCTGTACACTTTGTTATCATGGCAGCCAAATACCATTTGCCATTTTAACTTTTCGATAACTTTTATGTAGAGGGAAGAAAATATGTTGCCTCGGGCACCTTGGTATTTCCAGATCTGGAAAGGATTGAATAGATTGATTGAATATCAACATTTGTTCTTTTGTCTTCGTAACTTTTTATATCCTCACGCCTTCCCACAAGGGTCCCCGAAGGGGTAGGCAGAGGTGTATGGGTAATACCCACACACCCACTTTCCGCCAGAGGTATATTAGGTGCCAACGTGACAGATGGCGACTCCATCGCCGTTACTCCAGCACGACTATACATACGCCTTTGAATTTCTTCTCAGACGTATGCAGGTTTCCTCTCGATGTTTTCCTTCACCGTAAAGCTCGTGGTGTGACTAATCACTGCACTTAAGTTCAGAAAACTCATTGGTACAGGCGGGATTCGAACATGCGACCTTTGCGTCGCAGGCAACTGCTCGAACCACTCGGCCACCACGGCTATTAATTAATTAAAATATTATTATTATTTGTCTAATATGCGTACTAAAAAAATCGATCAGATTGTCATATAACTTTGGTAGGTTGTACTGGGGACGCACGCCAGGGTTCCGGGGCCAAAATAAACGAAAAGTACTCGCTAGTTTGTGTAATCCCGGGTGCAACTAGTTCGAAATTAAAACGTAGCATTTCGTATGTCACGTTTTTACGAGTAGTTTTTACCTACTGCTTAAAGGTTAATCGCGCGTTATTTCTTTATTTTGTATTCGAACAGGAAAACTTGAGAAAACCTGCTTATTATACGTATATTAAAATGCGTTGGTACGGTAGCGCCGCGCGTGATGGCAAGTGTGCATATTGGTCAAAGAAATTCATTTACAATTCAGAATTATTGCACTAAGTTTTTCAATCTAGGCCTAAAACGATATTATCTAATATGTATCATATGCATACACATCATCACGCCGACTCCCCAAAAGTTTTTTGAATGGTGGCTTAGAACCGTGGTGGCCGAGTGGTTCGAGCAGTTGCCTGCGACGCAAAGGTCGCAAGTTCGAATCCCGACTGTACCAATGAGTTTTTCTGAACTTAAGCACAGTGATTAGTCACACCACGAGCTTTACGGTGAAGGAAAACATCGAGAGGAAAACTGCATACGTCTGAGAAGAAATTCAAAGGCGTATGTATAGTCGTGCTTGAGTAACGCGATGGACTCGCCATCTGTCACGTTGGCACCTAATATACCTCTGGCGGAAAGTGGGTGTGTGGGTATTACCTATACACCTCTGCCTACCCCTTCGGGGACCCTTGTGGGAAGGCGTGAGGATATATATAAAACAGTATATATTATTACAATTTAGTTCGTTGTACGCATTGAACTATATAATTTACGTAGTCGTAGTACCTCAGTGGTTATAGGTCGCAGATTTAGTGTCCTTAAATAGCAAAACGTGACCTAATCGAATATGGCTGTATAGTTTGGAACCTTAGTACTTTAATGTTGGGCAGTGGGTCATTACCTTGATACCCTTCTCAACAGTTCTGCAATGTATTTCTCCGTTAACTTCTGCAAATACTACGTATTTGTCTTCATCATAGAGCACTGGGCTGGCGAACACCGGACTGCTCAGCATGCCCTGCCAAGCCACTGTGTTGGTATCTGTGTGAATGCTCGCACAAACTCCAGACAACGTCCCTAGAAGCACGTATTGCTTCTTGGCGAGTACAAGATCGGCTGACACGGCTTGGTCGGCCACGTGGATGCTTTGTTTGATTTCACCAGACTGCAATTAAACAAACCAAGGTCGTTGCAATCTCTCAATTTTGTCACGTTTTAGTGGTTCATATAGCGTTGCATCGAATATCTCAACCAAAACTACTTGGAAACGCCGAAACGGTTGAATGGTTTCGAATAAAGAGGCAATGTATGAAAAAAACGTATCTACATAAAAAGTTTTTATCAGAGAAAAAACACGGAAAAAGGTATTCTGTATGTCTCAAGCGTCTGTTAAATTGTTTTCAGAAAGTAGCTTCACATTTTAGCCAAAACTTCAAAAAAATTTGCATATAATTAATGCTTTTAAGACTTGTACATAAATATTAAATTAAAACATAAAGGAAGATTTTTAAACTAGATGTCTGCTACGTAGGTCAACGATTGATAGTAACACATGCTATATAGGTGGGTACATCGATAAAGCATTTTACAACCAACGCAATAAAGTTCATTTGCTATCAATGCTAATTGTATCGGTTTTTTTTGTGATTCTGATTACATTACTATCGGTATAAATTTTGTCGAGCGGTAAGCCACGCCGTATTAAACATAATCTAGCGGAATTAGCAACTACTTAATTATATTGTCTCTGCCTAGGCTTTGTTTAAAACAATGATCTCCATTCGTGGTGGTTCACCAAATTTGTCCAGAAATATATTGATTAATCAGAGTATCGATTTGTTGTGAATATGAACCAGGCGAACGAGAGGAAGACCAAGAATTTATTTACATAAATCAGATCAAATAATAAGTGTCTCTCATGGTGTATTATGAGGTCCAAAAGAGAGCACTGGACAAGGCTAAATGAGCCCAGCTCTTAATATTATGAAGAAGATAGTATACATATGTAGATAGTATTTAGGGTAGGGTATAGACTACTTATTGTCACGATACGTGAAGGGAGTAAAATACGGCACAAAGTCGCGGGCATCTCATCTTAGATACATATAGTATATACCTACCAAAGCGTTGATACAGCGTATATATCCATCGTAGGCGGCGACATAGAGGTACCCGTTGCAGATTGTGGCTTTGCTCTTGACCATAGAGTTAACGTTGATTCGCCACAGGATGTGGCAATCTTCTAGCTTGAAGCAGACGATGGTGCCATCATACGCGCCCACAACGCCTTGCGGCGCCGCCCCCGCCTCTTCATAGCACAGAACGGACGCTTCCACACGCGATTTCAACACAATCAGCCCTTGTAATGCGCCGCTTATTGCGTCTATTACCACTATCTTCCCTGAATGGCTTCCCACAGCGACATATAAATTACTGTAAATAAATCCTTCAATTAATATTTATATATCTTCAAGCCCTCGCATAAGGGTAGGGCCGAAGTGTATTAAAGCCCTCTTTTCGCCAGATATATTTAGTTGTCAACGTTGGGAGATCTATCCCCGCCCGTTCCTGGGCATAGCTCTCCCCCTCAGAACAGAAAAATCTAAAAAAAATTATTGTTGAAGAAAAAAAGAGGAACATGCACACGTCGATAGAGCTGCCTAAGCATCTAAATATATTTGTGGACCATAGTGGACCTCTGTGGCAACGCGTGAATCCCGTTTAATGTGTTACATCAGAGGTGCACTGGGGAATGCGCACGAATACGAACGAGCGATAATAATAATAAATATATGAATTACTCTTCGAAAGAGATGAACAAGTGACCGAGTGTGCTATATCGGTAAATGGGCAAATTCTAGAGCAAGTGAATGAATTTGTATATCTTGGAAGCATGTTCACACGAGATGGAAAGTATGAAAAAGATATTAAAAGAAGGATAACTGC
>JACCPG010000444.1:37043-48716 GCA_016069955.1 Drepana arcuata | reverse complement strand
AAGGACGGGAACGTTAAGAGTACTCGAAACCGACGAGCATGTATGAAGAGACTGATGAATGTGGACGAAGCGAAAGAGGTATGTAAGTCTAGAGAGAACTGGCGCTCTATACTCTCTGCCTACCCCGTTAGGGACTTGGCGTGATTGTATGTATGTATGTATCTATTTAATTTAACTGTTTGCTCGTTTATTACCTGTGCGGTGTAAAAATCAGTATGTAAACATTGAATCCCAGAAAAGCCCACACCCCATTAGCGGGGTAGCTCACAGTTTAGTCGCGCGTGGCGCCGATCGCTCTGCAATCAATTATTCAACACCCCGCGTTACGAGTTATTAGTATTGTCAATATGTACCCACTAGTACACGAGGGGGTGAGAGGCCACGTCACAGATTATAACATACACACGTGTGGACTGATAGGCCACGTCACAGATTATAAAATACTAGCTGTCCCGCCCAGCTTTGCTTGGGTGAAAATTACAATTTCTGAAATACGATCGCAGCGCCACCTATCGGGTCTAACTGTGAATCTAAACCATTCTCGAATCCACCTGAGAAGACACAGAAAATTTCATTCAAATCGATCCGTCCATTTATGAGGAGTTCAGCGACATACACACGCACAGAAGAAACGTGGTGGT
Source organism: Drepana arcuata (assembly GCA_016069955.1). NCBI lineage: Eukaryota > Metazoa > Arthropoda > Insecta > Lepidoptera > Drepanidae > Drepana > Drepana arcuata. The sequence goes on along the minus strand of JACCPG010000444.1, from coordinate 48,075 downwards.
CGAGTGGTTCGAGCAGTTGCCTGCGACGCAAAGGTCGCAAGTTCGAATCCCGACTGTACCAATGAGTTTTTCTGAACTTAAGTACAGTGATTAGTCACACCACGAGATTTACGGTGAAGGAAAACATCGAGAGGAAACCTGCATACGTCTGAGAAGTTCAAAGGCGTATGTATAGTCGTGCTTGAGTAACGTGCTTGATGGAATCCGCCATCTGTCAGGTTGGCGAAGTGTGTGAGTGTGGAGAGTACCTATACACCTCTGCCTACCCTTGTAAGAAGACGTGAGGATATATTATATTATATAAATGTATTTCGGTGCTAAATATCATCCAATTTTGCGCAGTAGTTTTTGCGTGATATAAATACCTTGATAAATATAATAAATACCTTGGGACAGTTCCACACAAATTGACCTAGTCCCAAACTAAGCAAAGCTTGTGTTATAGTAACTAGACAACGATATTGTTACGCGCCGCTTTCTTACTCGGGAGTATTCGGGAGCAGTCGGATCCGCTCGGGTGGATGGACGCCAAAATGGCGGCGTGAGACATCACGCCACTCGATACTCGACCACGACAGAGGAATAACACATCTGTGATTCAGTTTTATATTGAGATATTATTGCAAAATTGTTATAAATAAAAGTAATGGAACGTCTGAAGAGTTTTATGTTTAACAATATATTTACTTATACAGATAGATATATACATAAATACATAGGACATCCAAGACTAAGGTACAAATATTCGTGTTCATCACACAAATATCCGCCCTCAGCGGGATTCGAACCCGCGACCTCAAGTTTCGCAGTCAGGAGCTCTAACCACTAGACCAGAAGGTCGTCTAAACTAATATAGACGCAAATATCCCCAAACTAATACAATGTTTGTTTTTTTTTTTTTTTTTTTTTTCTTACATAACTTTATTTACAATAACAACAATTAATAATATTTACAAAGAACAGTTGCAACTAACTACTTACAGATAAAATATTTGTCCCAAATCGGTATCCCGAGGCAACGTGCCAAGAAGACTAGCAGCATTGCCACGCAATGTTTGTTTATTTACAGACGTGCATAATCTAATGGGCCCCCTGCTGGCCGCCCTACCTGCTCAACCCTCGTGCCTCCCGTCATACTGTCACCACCTTCCTGTCAGAGCGGCGCCTCGTAAGTACTAAGGGTCTATGGAATTCTATGTCTATGGAATGAATTATTGATTATATAAAGATTGAAGAAACAGATATACAAAGCAAAAGTGTGTGCAAGAAGAGGCAGAGGAAGGCCACGTTCCAACTACCTGGATCAAATAGATCGGACTCTCAAGGACGGGCACGTTAAGAGTACTCGAAACCGACGAGCATGTATGACGAGACTGATGAATGTGGACGAAGCGAAGGAGGTATGTAAGTCTAGAGAGAACTGGCGCTCTATACTCTCTGCCTACCCCGTTAGGGACTGGGCGTGGTGATATGTATGTATGTATGTATATACCTTAACGATAATCGCGTACAATAGTATTGTATTAATGTAAAACGTAAAGAGTAATCAATATAGTAATCCTTACTAATATTATAAATGTGAATGTACGTTTGTTTGTTACGCTTCACGTAAAAACTACTTAACCGATCATCATGAAACTTTGTACACATATTCTTGGAGGTATTAGAAGTAACATAGGATACTTTTTTAAAAAAAAAAAATTTTTTTACGAAAGGTAAAAAAGCTGTCTACGCCGACGAAGTCGCGGGCACAGCTAGTAGTAGATATGAGTCCACATTCATCAGTCTCTTCATACATGCTCGTCGATTTCGAGTACTCTTAACGTTCCCGTCCTTCAGAGTCCGATCTATTTGATCCAGGTAGTTGGAACGTGGCCTTCCTCTGCCTCTTCTTGCACACACTTTTGCTTTGTATATCTGTTTCGTCAATCTTTCTTCACTCATCCTTTCTATGTCCAAACCAACGTAACATGCCTTTCTTCATCTTTACAATCACGCCCTCATTCTCTCTATATTCAAGTTATTACTATGATATATGTTTAAGTAACTTAAGATTTTGCATACAATAGTATCCATCGCCATTGCTGTGTCAAACAGGATGTAATATCATCTTTAAGCATAGTATATCTTTACTAATATTGAATGTGTATGTAAATGTAAGTTTGTTTGTTACGCTTTCACGTAAAAGCTACTTAACCGATCATCATGAAACTTTATACACATACTTTTGGAGGTAAATAATAATATAATAATATATCCTCACGCCTTCCACAAGGGTCCCCGAAGGGGTAGGCAGAGGTGTATAGGTGATACCCATACACCCACTTTCCGCCAGAGGTATATTAGGTGCCAACGTGACAGATGGCGAGTCCATCGCCGTTACTCAAGCACGACTATACATACGCCTTTGAATTTCTTCTCAGACGTATGCAGGTTTCCTCTCGATGTTTTCCTTCACCGTAAAGCTCGTGGTGTGACTAATCACTGTACTTAAGTTCAGAAAAACTCATTGGTACAGTCGGGATTCGAACTTGCGACCTTTGCGTCGCAGGCAACTGCTCGAACCACTCGGCCACCACGGCTTCTACTTTTGGAGGTATTAGAAGTAACATAGGATAATTAAAAAAAAAAACATTTTTACGAAAGATAAAAAGCCGTCCACGCCGACGAAGTCGCGGGCACAGCTAGTTGTGATATAAATGATGTCTGTGCTTAGGTAATTTTACGTGCAATAATTGTATTTGATTTTTTTGCCGTGGTGGCCGAGTGGTTCGAGAAGCTGCCAGTACAAAGGTCGCAAGTTCGAATCCCGACTGTACCAATGAGTTTTTCTGAACTTAAGTACAGTGATTAGTCACACCACGAGCTTTGCGGTGAAGGAAAACATCGAGAGGAAACCTGCATACGTGTGAGAAGACATTCAAAGGCGTATGTATAGTCGTGCTGGAGTAACGGCGATGGACTCGCCATCTGTCATATGTATATATAAAACGATTCCCTCAATTATATTTACTACAAACTCCGCACAGTACCAACCCGACACTGGTTATCTACCAATAATTTTTCCTTTGCAGTATTACCGTCACCAGGAAGTGAGTCAGAGCCCCGACGCCGAGGAGAGAAGCGCCCGATCCCACCAGAGCTGAAGGATGATAAATACTTCGAGCGGCGCAGACGCAACAACCAAGCCGCTAAGAAGTCACGTGACGCTCGCCGCGTGAGGGAGGATCAAGTAAGTGTTTTTTTATACAACAAGAGTGGCAAACAAGCATACGGCCCATCCGATGGAAAACGGTTACCGCGTGTAAAGAGTAATGAGCTTAATACATTTGGGATTATAATGGAAAAGTTTACGAGGAGCATACATCCACGAAGACGCGCCCCACCAATTACTAGTCGTGGGGGTCGCGGGATGCGGGCAGTATGACCCGAGTGTATTAATTATAGTGTGCGTGTGCACTCATAGGTAATCAGTGTGTACCGACAATACTCAAACATTAGTGGAAGGTTGCACACTTACACTGTAAACTATAGGGGAGGATAGTGGGGTGCGTCTTCGTAGATGGCACTAGATACGCTGCGCTGAGCCATATAAAATCTCATTTATATGTCTAAGCTTAGTATAGCGTAGCGTAGAATTGACTCGGGTCATACTCCCCGCGACCCCTTCGACTAGAAATTGGTGGAGCGCGTCTTCGTGGAAGAGACTATCTATTGTGAACCGTATTAGTTCATCAACCAGAAACTTTGGATGCAAAAGCACCTAATTTAGTATCAACCATCACATTTATTACTTATTTTTACAGTACAGCTTTTAATTCTCCCTCTTAACAGTGACCAAAGACGCTCCAGCTTGTTCTCGATCTCCAATAACCGATAACGAATGACTTCTGTTCTGTTTTCATCCAACCAATTTACTCGCTTATGATTGGTCGTTGAAGATTGACAGTATCTCGACCAATCATAAGAGGAAGATTATGAAAGTAATAATCGATAAATTTAAATATTTATAACACTATATCGTAGTTTGGTGTTCAATAAGTGTGCTTTACGTCGAATAAAATGTATTTTTCTAACTACAGATAGCTTGGCGCGCGTGCCTCCTGGAGCAAGAAAACGCTTCGTTACGAGCCCACGTGACCGCGTTGCGACAAGAAGCTATGGCCCTCAGAGGGCTCCTGGCGGCAGCGAGGGCACCTCCCGACCCTCCTGCTCCATCCTCCACCACTCCTGACTAATACATTTTGAACACAAAGAGGAATTAAATGAAATGACACATGACGTTTCGAAGAAAAAGCTTCGACGCCAGTATGTCACGATTTTATTTTGTGCTGTTCCAATTATGAATTTGGATAAATTTCTTCACGATCGTCTTAGGTTCTCAGACGACATGAAGGGAGAATAGAGTTGAAGTTCTCAGGAGACATAAAAACCTCTCTCTATTCGTCGACGTTCAACAATTATTCTACAAAACTCACCGAACCGTATTAAATTCCTATCCTATTTTTTTTAGTGACACGTGACGTGACCTGATTTTAGCTTAGATCAAGTTCGTCACCATTCACCCGAAATTTTATATTTGTTATACTTATGTAGGTAAATACATTTTAAAGAGCCTGGGGCAGACGTAGTTCGATTGCTTCTTGCTTTATAATTTATAATTATCAATATAAAAAGTGTACTTATAAGTGCTTATAGTATATTTATATTTAAATTTAATTGTTATTAGAGCCGGTGTGGCCGAGTGGTTCTAGCGGTCGCCTGCAACACAAAGCTTAAACGTTCGAACCCCGACTGCACCAATAAGTCTTCTAAGCTTAAACAAGAATAAACTTAAGACAAAACATCGACAGGAAACCTGCAAACGTTTAAGAAGAAATTCAACGTTCAGTCGTGCTTGTGTGACGGCGATGGACTCGCCATTTGTCACGTAGGCACCTAAAATAGATCTTGTGCGAGCCCACCCCTTCGAGGACCCTTGTGGGAGGGCGTGAAAATATATTACATTAATTGTTATTATGGATTAATCCCTATCCGTCCAGTAAATAGAAATGTATATACCGACTCTTTAGTAACATACACTTCTCATCGGACAAATCGAAACACCTTGCAAGTTTATGTTTTGTAATAATCAGAAAATGTTTATATTTGTGAATTATGTGTATAAACTAAACTTTAATATAAGTTAAATATTAAATTATGCTAAAATCCTAAAATATATTTTTTTTACACATAAGTGTAAAAATCCTCAGAATACAATGCATGTTTTTTTTTATATTAACTTGTGCCGGTCCCAAAAAGCAAAGAATAGGGACAGAAAAGTATGATTATTTTATTTCTACCTACTCGTATCCTACTCATTAGGATTATGTCCGCTAGTTACTTATCAAATAAGCCTCTCTCCGAATATTGAACCATAAAGTATAATACTACTTTATGGTTCAATTAATTGTCATTAATAATAACATATTAATGACAATTATATTTTTTTCATTCAATAGATACTGGCAGTAATGAAACAAACCGAAAACTTTTACTGCCATAATATAAAATCATAAGTCATCTGTGGTAGTTCTTACGTAACAAATCTCCTCAATCATGGTTGGATGTAGTAAGTTCAGTCTGTTGTATACACCAATCATAAGAGAGTTGAAATATATGACAACCAATGGTAGAAGAAATTCCTCAAACACTAGAATCTTCCGCGACAATTTAATTATATTTTAAGTGTGGCAAGGAATTAAGAATAGGAGTGCTAGTTGCTAGCAAAAAAAGTAAAAAAACGTTCCGTTCTTTCATGAAGTTGCGTCACCCACATGGTTTATATGAAGTGAATTCAAGTCGAAAAATTATATAGTTGTTACAAACGCTGCAAAAATGTTGACCGCTACGCGGGTTATTGGCCGCAAAGCTTTGGAGTGCTCCGGAATCGGGTCCGACATATACACACAAAAGAATTTCTCGACAATTCTCAAAAATGTAAGTGACCATTTTATTCCGAAAACGAATGAAAATCGTGCGTCAATTGATTTAGCAGTGTCAATTAAATGATTATTACATGTTTTATGCTGTTGTGTAGGATGCCCTAACGATATTTTCTTGTAAAATCTTCAATCGGGGGTGTCACATGTAGGTTTTATTCAAAGTGCGTTCCCGATAATTGAACATTTTTTCTGGAATTTTCCAGACCGCAGCACCAACAGTACCTATCTACCAGAAACATGGGCTACAACGCCGAAATAAGTAAGTATATATTTCACAATAACGACGAGTTGTTTCGTCATAACCTTACTTTTATAATCGATTCAAAGTTGACCTTTGTAGGTATATGGTTTTATAGAAAACACATTAATATCGCGAAGTCCCTCACGGGGTATGCAGAGAGATTAGAGCACCAGTTCTCTTGACTTAACACCTCTCGCTTCATCCACATTCTACATACATACCAGTTTTTAAATACCTCTTATGTGAAAAAAAGAAAATACCTGAAACTCCTTTTAAAATAAGGCATATATTTTAACATTATTCTGATCCTGAGTAGCAAGTCATGGGAAGTTCTAGAATTTTCCTACAAATACTTTCCTGTGATGGACTCTGCCTGATGTAGGTGTGTAATATGTTTCACACCAAAATAAAGCTAAGTGAGTTGGAAGGTATGACGAAATACTGACAGAAAGGCAAATAAAGTGAAATTAGGTTAGGTTTGCATTGTGCTGACAGATGTGAAGCGAACCTGATAAGATCCTAACAAAACTTACTTGAGAATCCATAAACAATAAGGTTATGATAAATATCATCATGCTGACTGACACTGGTTGGCCACAGATAACAATGACTTACATGCTATCATAAAGTATCTAGAATAAATTAAAATCAATGTTGATCTATTCAACATAACAGAAACGGGTAGCACTTATTGAAACTGCAAAACTCTCTGGTTCCTTTTTCAACAATAGGTTTTATGTAAGGGTAAAATAGATTAGAGAGAGGTTCTTAAGAGAGGTAGGGCATAACGGGTTTCCTGTTCGAATTCGGAGCTGCCCGTCTGGGGCAGTAGCTCCACCTTATAGAAGTCCGTAGCCAAATAACGAAATTTTTTGTGTTGTGTTCCTACGTGGTGAATAAGGTTTCCAGGAATGAGCTCCTTGGGGAGGGGGGAGGATTGTTACATGTTGGAAGCAGAGGGATTAAACACATTATGCTGCCACCACACTATAACTCTCTGAACACAGAGTGGCAACACACAAGTGATACTTTGGTATCGTGAGCTTAAATATGGCTGCGGTAACCGTTTCCCATCAGATGGGCCGTATGCTTGTTTGCCACTTTTGTTGTATAAAAAAATATATATTAAAAGTAGAATAGAAGAGAGCCGTGGTGGCAGAGTGGATGGAGTTGTCTGCAACACTAAGATTGCATGTTTGAATCCTGACTGCACTAATGAGTTTTTCTGAACTTAAGTACCTACAGAGATTAGTCACACCACGAGCTTTACAGTGATGGAAAACATGATAGGAAACCTGCATATGTCTGAAAAGAAATTCAAAGGTGTATGAATGTACAGTGATGGATTCGCCATCTGTCACATTGGCAACTAAAATATATCTGCTCCATGCATATTTCTACTTTGAGCCATAATTACGACTAGTCTTCTAAGTAATTAAGGTGTAAGCATAATGCCATATCTCCTCTACTACTACATATATACTCTTTTCAAGTACTAGCACTCCCTCGTTAGGGACTGCATGTTGAAACGTAAGTACGTATTTGTAAATGTATATTTTTCCTTACAAAGGTCTGAGGGTGTACGTGGAGCAGTCATTGGTATTGACTTGGGCACCACAAACTCCTGTGTTGCCGTTATGGAGGGCAAGACTCCCAAGGTACCTGCTTTTATAAACTTGTAGCGCATACTTCTCTGAGGTGACAACTGCTAAAGATAAATGCACTTGTGGATTTACAAACTACTTTTTACATATCTGTTGGCTATGAGTTAAGAGATCATTTGACGGCCATTTAGGGGTTAGAGCTCCTGACTGCGAAGCTTGAGGTCGCGGGTTCGATTCCCGCTGAGTGCAGATATGAGTGATGAACATTTGTATTTGTACCTTAGTCTTGGATGTCCTATGTATTTATGTATATATTTAATCTATATAAGTAAATATATCGTTGTCTAGTTACCATAACACAAGCTTTGCTTAATTTGGGACTAATTTGTGCGGAATTGTCCCAAGGTATTTATTATTTGTTCATGTAATGTAAGGTATCCACATTAGAATAATTTCATAGCATGTGTCTTGACAGTTTTTTTGGTCATTTTCTTTTATTCTTGACATGGATACAAGTTCTTTGGCATGCCATATATGTATATTGTAGTTCTAGCTGCCAAAGTATACATACATATTTCAAGGGATAACTTATAAAACGTGATTTATTCTTATTAGCTTCACGCCTTCCCACAAGGGTCCCACAGGAAGGGGTAGGCAGAGGTGTATAGGTGATACCCACACATCCACTTTCCGCCAGAAGTATATTAGGTGTCAACGTGACAGATGGCGAGTCCATCGCCGTTACTCCAGCACGACTATACATACGCCTTTGAATTTCTTCTCAGACACATGCAGGTTTCCTCTCGATGTTTTCCTTCACCGTTAAGCTCATGGTGTGACTAATCACTGTACTTACTTAAGTTCTGAAAAACTCATGGACAGTCAGGATTCGAACTTGCGACCTTTGCGTCGCAGGCAACTGCTCAAACCACTCGGCCACCACGGCTCCTTCTTGATTTATTCTTGTCCCCAGTTGATAGCATTTAATTAGTTTGGTGATGACGTCACATAGAAATATTAGAGGCTAGCAGCATCGCCGATCAGTACTCGCGCCTGTGCGCGAGCACTTTTGCAGCGGTGCGAGAGTGAGGCACGGAACCAGCTGGCGTGGCCTCGTGGCCTCCGCCTTCCTAGATACCGTGCGACAGATACCTAGTTATACCTCTACTCCACAAGTGACCTGCTCTGAATTCAGACTAGTAGAAAAAAACACCTTTTGTTTAAAATCTAAGAATGATAAAGATGATAATAAAAGGTGGTGAATAATGGCAAGACCTTTATAGAAGTCCGTAGCCAAATAACACAATTTATTGTGTTGTGTTCCTACGTGGTGAATAAGGTTTGTAAGGAGGGGGGAGGATTTTTATCGGGGGAGGGGGTGTATCTGCTCACGTAATATTTGAACGGCCCCTAAGTCAGGTTATAGCTACTAGTCTCTGCACCAATATCTGGGCATTATTGACGCCAGTCCGACCATCGCAGGTAGTTGAGAACAGCGAAGGCTCCCGCACGACGCCATCCCACGTGGCCTTCACGAAGGAGGGTGAGCGTCTCGTCGGCATGCCCGCCAAGCGTCAAGCGGTCACCAACAGCGGGAACACCTTCTACGCCACCAAGAGGCTCATCGGCAGGCGGTTTGATGACCCTGAAGTGCAGAAGGATATGAAGAACCTCTCCTACAAGGTGGTCAGGGCTTCCAACGGTGACGCGTGGGTGCAGGGTGAGTGACGTCATAAGCATGCAGTTTATTTATTTATTAAAGTACACCAACAGTACATATAATTATCACAAAAACTAATAATAAACATTGCCACACAAAAGGTATATATGAGCCAATTATAGTTTTTGGTTAATGTTTGTCTTCATTCGCCAATGCCCTCAATGTGAGGTTTCAAGTTATTGGCTACTGCCCTCAATGTGAAGTATTTTGTCACTACATTCAATTTTAGGTATGTCGTTATTGGCATTGTCCTCTGTATGAAGGTTGATGTTATTGGCACTTCCCTCTGTATTAAGGTCGCTGTTATTGGTAACTGCCCTCTGTGTGAAGGTCGCTGTTATTGGTAAATGCCCTCAGTTTGAAGTATGCTGTTGTTGACAACGCTTTGTGAGGTCTGATCTTAATTATCTTCAGTGTGAGCTCTTGCAATTACTAAAAGGTACAAGGTAACTTTTGGTGTAATCCTTGAATTTTGCCACTTCCTTCAGTATGAGGTTTGTAGTTAGGTAAAAATTGTTCTTGTCAAAGTGAAGTCTGTTGTTTTATCGATACGTCTGCAGCATCGCCGATCAGTACTCACGCCTGTGCGCGAGCACTTTTGCAGCGGTGCTAGATTGAGGCACGGAACCAGCTGGCGTGGCCTCGTGGCCTCCGCCTTCCTAGATACCGTGCGACAGTTTTAGTTCTTAAACAATGATGGTCGTGGAGCATACCTACTTGTCAGTTCGTTCTATTATATACCTATATATACCTCGGGACAATTCCACTCAAAGTGACCTAGTCCCAAATTAAGCAAAGCTTGTGTTATGGTGACGAGACAATGATATATTTACTTAAAAAGGTAGATATATAAATAAATACATATCCAAGACTAAGGTACAAATACTCGTGTTCAACACACAAATATCTGCTCTCAGCGGGATTCAACCCGCGACCTCAAGTTTCGCAGTCAGGAGCTCTAACCACTAAGCCAGGCGGCCGACGAATATTTATGACTAGCGGCCCGTCCCGGCTTCTCACGGGTGGACATTTATTTTTTAAACATTTTGGCATAATATTGAATTTTTTTCTTGCAATTAAAAAGCCTATATTAATCACTGATAATGTAGCATTCAAATGGTGAAAGATTTTTTAAAATCATAAATATAATATATCCTCACGCCTTCCCACAAGGGTCCCCGAAGGGGTAGGCAGAGGTGTATAGGTAATACCCACACACCCACTTTCCGCCAGAGGTATATTAGGTGCCAACGTGGACAGATGGCGAGTCCATCGCCGTTACTCCAGCACGACTATACATACGCCTTTGAATTTCTTCTCAGACGTATGCAGGTTTCCTCTCGATGTTTTCCTTCACCGTAAAGCTCGTGGTGTGACTAATCACTGTACTTAAGTTCAGAAAAACTCATTGGTACAGTCGGGATTCGAACTTGCGACCTTTGCGTCGCAGGCAACTGCTCGGAACCACTCGGCCACCACGGCT
>JACCPG010000444.1:0-36043 GCA_016069955.1 Drepana arcuata | reverse complement strand
GAGAACGGTTTTTTACTGTGAACCCCGTAGGACCCCAACAATGTGCATGTGCCGCGGTGGCCGAGTGGTTCGAGTAGTTGCAACAATAGAGAGAAGAAGTTCGATTCCCGTTTGTACCAATGAGTTTTATTCTGAACTTAAGTGCGGTGATTAGTCACATCACGAGCTTAACGACAAAGAAAAACATCGAGAGGAAACTTGCATACGTCTGAGAAGCAATTCAAAGGCCTATGTATAGTCGTGCTTGAGCAACGGCGATGGACTCGCCATCTGTCACGTTGGCGTCTAAAATATATCTCTGGCGGAAAGTGGGTGTATGGGTATTACCTATAGGTACAGCTCTGCCTACCCCTTTTGTTGACAATATTTAATTTGAGTGGTTATGATGTCACACAAAAATGGCTAGCAGCATCGCCGATCAGTACTCGCGCCTGTGCGCGAGCACTTTTGCAGCGGTGCGAGAGTGAGGCACGGAACCAGCTGGCGTGGCCTCGTGGCCTCCGCCTTCCTAGATACCGTGCGACAGTTCTAACGATAAAAACATCACGTGTTTTAGATGCCAACGTGACAGATAGCGAGTTACTCAGTACTCAGAGGAAACCTGCACATGTTTGATGAGAAGTTCAAGTCCGAAGTCGTACTTGAGTAACGGCGATGGACTCGCCATCTTTCATGCTGTCACCTAAAATATATATCTGGTGGAATGTGGCAGTGTGGGTTCTACCTTCTAGGAAGACGTGACAGATTAAAGATTATAATAGGGCCTTTGGCTCGAAGTGAAAGTAAAGAGATTGTTTTAATATATATTTTTTTTATTATACTCAGGTCAAATCGCTGGTCTGAACGTACTCCGGGTGATCAACGAGCCAACAGCCGCTGCTCTCGCCTACGGTATGGATAAGACCGATGATAAAATGTGAGTAGACTGGGGATTTAATGTATACTAATATTATAAAGCTGAAGAGTTTGTTTGTTTGTTTGAACGCGCTAATCTCAGGAACTACTGGTTGGAATTGAAAAAATCTGTTTGTGTTAGATAGTACATTTCTCTAGGAAGGCTTTAGGCTATATAACACCTCGCTACGACCAATAGGAGCGAAGCATAAATGAATAATGTTGCAAGAACGGGAAAAATATTCCTTTATGAGAGCTTCCGTTGCGTACGCTGCGTAAACGGTTTAAGTTACGAAAATATCATGTATGAGAGAATTGTTTCTCTTTAAAAGTTCTAAAAAAAGTCTGCAACAGGATATGTCTATCTCTTAAGATTAAGGGCCGTAAGATCAATCGTAGTTTAAACCACGACAGAGAGTTTAATCTTCCGTCTCTGATTATTTCATAAGATCAATGGTAGTTGATCGATGAATGATAGTTAAACTATCGATTAATTTAAACTACCCTTTGGGAGAGTTTAAACTCCCGATGATGGATTAAACTGTCATAATTTGACATTTCGCTCAAGATGTGTGTATTTTTTGTTTGCATTGAAGTTAAGTTTTATGGTTATACAATTTACAATGGACTTTTATAACAGTGAGTCGGATTCGGATATCGAAGAATTACAAGTGTTGAACGATTTAAATATATATAGGCCGTATGTCGTTCGAACACGGGTAGGGCTCGGTATCGAATAGAAAGTATCGATGAGTACAGTACTCATGAGTAGTATCGAAAAAAAAGTATCGTACTCATAAATGTATCAGAAATAAAGTATGGATACTTCGAAGTATCCATACTTTTGTTATTTTATTTTGTTGTAATATTTTATTTTCAAAAATATTTGAATATTTTTTAACTAGTAATGTCAAAAGTTCAGTTTCTGAGGCAGAAAAGTTGGGCACTCTCCTATTTCGACTTTCACACAGTTTTAATTTAGTATTTTATAAGAAGCACGCAATATTTGCAAAAATGTAGGTTCGCAATCACAACAACAAACATTAATCACCACGCACGTCAGGTGACAACAGACAAGTGACAACTGACATACCAATGATATTTTCAAATTTCACCCTAAAAAAACAAAAAATAGAAAATGTTGCCATATCTATGGGATTAATCGAAGTTTATCCGATCTGTCCATATTTGCCACTTGATCTTAGAACAATAGTTTTAACCATAGATTAAATTTTATCTTGGATTACATAAACCATAGTTTAAGCCTTGTTTGATCTTACGGCCCTAACTCACTATAGCCTTTTTTATGGCAATCACGTCCACAATTGGCTCCTGAACTACTTAACCGATTTCAATCAAATTTACTCACCGTATGCAGTTTGATCCAACTTAAAAGAAAAGATAGTTTACATCACAATTGGACCCGATAGGTTGCGCTGCGATCGTGTTTCAGGAAATTTTACTTTTTCACCCGGGCGAAGCTGGGCGGGACAGCTAGTGTAATATGTAGACGGTGGATTAAATGTTCTGATTGATTTTGGCTGAAAACGTGCCTGATTATTAAGGAAACAAACATTACATGTTCTATTACTTATATTGAGAACTAAAAATTAAAAATCATGGTTATAAAATGAAATAATTAATATTGAACAAACATTTAGAGACATTTATTGTAATCTGTAAATTCTAGAAATAATTTTTCACATTTTTTCTTTCTTCTTTTTTTTTTTGCTAGAAAAATAATTACGTGATATTTGCTACCCCCCCCCCCCCCTAACCCCGATTGATGAGATTTGGTAAGATTTAGCTTGATCCCCTCCCCCCTAAAACACCTTGCGTAATTAAGGGAGTCACCCTAAGCGTAGTTGCTAGGGGCCCGTAGCATTTGGTACTTCAACCCGTGTTAATCTCTCGTCCAGCATCGCGGTGTACGACCTTGGCGGCGGCACCTTCGACATCTCAGTCCTGGAGATCCAGAAGGGTGTGTTCGAGGTGAAGTCCACCAATGGAGACACACTCCTCGGCGGGGAGGACTTTGACAACGTCATTGTCAACTTCCTCGTTGACGAGTTCAAGAGAGACGTGAGTAAAGTTGTATATCCTTACTAATATTATACCAGACCCTGCCGAAACTCGCAGAAACAGTTAGAAAATTCTTAGAAACTATTTGATAAACATAAGTTTTTAAAGTGTATTTTGTTATATTGTAAATTAGTTTATTAATGTTATTATTATTATTATTATTTTCTTTTAACATCATATTGGTATACCTACTGTAAGGATGTTAAAGTGTGTATGTAAATAAATAAATAAATAAATAAATGTGAATGTAAGTTTGTTCGTTACGCTTTCACGTACAAACTACTTAACCGATCATCATAAAACTTTGTACACATATTCATGGAGGTATTAGAAGTATCATAGGATACTTTTATTGAAAAAAAAATATTTGTGAATAATAAAAAAGCCGTCCACGCCGACGAAGTCGCGGGTACAGCTAGTATAATATATCCTCACACCTTCCCACAAGGGTCCCCGAAGAGGTAGGCGGAGGTGTATAGGTAGTACCCACACACCCACTTTCCGCCAGAGATATATTTTAGGTGCCATCTTGACAGATGGTGAGTCCAAGGGACACCTGCATACGTCTGAGAAGAGATTCAAAGGCGTATGTATAGTCGTGTTTGAGAAACGGCGATGGACTCGCTGTCACGTTGGCATTTAAACATATTTCCGGTGAAAAGTGAGTGGTGTTACACCTCTGCCTACTCTTATAGGAACACTTGTAGCCGTGAAGTGTATGTGTATATATATATATATATGTAAAGACGTGAAGTGTATTATGTATGTGTGTGTACATATATGTGTACCTGGAGCATTAGCATCGCCGATCAGTACTCGCGCCTGCGCGCGAGCACTTTTGCAGCGGTGCTAGAGTGAGGCACGGAACCAGCTGGCGTGGCCTCGTGGCCTCCGCCTTCCTAGATACCGTGCGACAGTTTTTTACCCCTCTACTGCAGAAAGACAGTTATGAATATTATGAAATTAAATAAAGTTTCTAGTATGCCATTGTTGTTACTATATTTGTATTCATTTATGATACTTATTGATACAAAAGATGCTGACTAGTAGAAAGAAATGTCTTTGAAAAAAGACATTTCTCAATGGGTTAATAAATGAATTGATGAATTCAATTCCTTTATCGTAATCGACATTAAATTTCGTTATTTTATAAAATACTCTTAAATTGTGCTTGAGACGATCTCGCCATCAAAATCTGATGTGATCTGGCGAAAGTGGGTGTGTTTACACCTTCGAAAAATGTATGTCATTGATCTAAAAATCAGTCTTAATTCTAGGTATAAGCCACCACCATTTAATTTTTTTTGCCAAATCGGTTCTGCCGTTTTGCTGTGAAAGAGCAACATAAAAACTTTCTAATATTAATTTATAACTTTATAATTTCACGGCATAGCGGCTGAACCGATTTTAGCAGGAAATGCATAAGCAATTTTTGCACGCGAAGCCGCGGGCATTAGCTAGTTAATGCATAAAATCCTAAGTTGTAATATTAATAACTTGAATTCTCTTGTAATGACAAAGATGTTTCCCTACAGCAAGGCATCGACATCCGCAAAGACGCTATGGCGATGCAGAGACTGAAGGAAGCCGCCGAGAAGGCCAAGATCGAACTGTCCGGGTCACTGCAGACTGATATCAACCTACCTTACCTCACCATGGACGCTGGTGGACCCAAACACATGAACCTTAAGGTACTTGTAATCCACAATCATCTCTTCTCTGCCTCTCTCTCTCTATCAAAATCAAAATATTTTTTATTCAACGTAAGGGACACAGGGAACACTTATTGAATGTTCCATTTAATATAAACTAAAGTTACCACCGTTTCCAAGAGAAAATACCTGCCAGGAGAAGAAACTCTCTCATACTATATCTCATATATATACTATCTCTTCATACATGCTCGCTGTACGATCCAGATAGTTGGAACGTGTTCTTCCTGCCTCTTGAACACAGGATATATTAATCTGGTTTCGTCAATCTTTCCTCATCATTTCTATTTGTCCGAACAAATGTATAATGCATTTTTATTAAACTACTAACTGTGCCCTCGACTTCGTCCGGGTGGAATTTAACAAAAAAAAAATTTTCAGTTTCTGAAATAAAAGTAGCCTAAGTTACTGCTTTTTATATCAGCTATCTGCCAGTGAAAGTCCCGTCAAATCGGTCCAGCCGTTTCAGAGATTAGCCCGAACAAACAGACAGACTGGCAGACGGACAAAAATTGTAAAAAAAAATATTTTGGTATATGTACCGTGTATACATCCAGATGCATTTAGTAAAAAGCGATTAAAATTACAAACAGACACTCCAATTTTATTGAATGAATCTTGTTGACACATAAGATTAGTTAAGTATATTGTGTGCATTCAGTCATTGTCTTGCACAATACATGTGATTCTCCCAAATTGGTGTTTTATTGCACATAACAGTATGTATGTATTTTTCTTGATCTGTTCCCTCATAACTTCAAAAGTACTCATGATGAACGTGCGGGGTAGCTGGAGTCGCTAGTGGGTAGAGAGAGTATGTCAGGCGCTAGGAGTTGGAGTCCACAGGAGTCTCCGCCTCACCTCGCCTCGTGTGTATGATATACAAGTGCGATGTCCCGTAGATGACGCGCTCCAAGCTGGAGTCGCTGGTGGGTGACCTGATCAAGCGCACCGTGGGACCCTGCCAGCGCGCGCTGCAGGACGCGGAGGTGCAGCGCGCGGACATCGGGGAGGTGCTGCTCGTGGGCGGCATGACGCGCATGCCCAAGGTACGCACACACACACACACTGGCACACACACACACACACAGGCACACACACACACACACACAGGCACACACACACACACAACCACACACACACAACCACACACACACACCACACACACACACACACCACACACACACACACACCACACACACAC
Source organism: Drepana arcuata (assembly GCA_016069955.1). Taxonomy (NCBI): domain Eukaryota; kingdom Metazoa; phylum Arthropoda; class Insecta; order Lepidoptera; family Drepanidae; genus Drepana; species Drepana arcuata. Next base: position 30,151 of record JACCPG010000444.1, on the reverse strand, counting down.
ACACACACACACACAGGCACACAGACACACACACACACAGGCACACGCACCACACACACACCACGCACACGCACCACACACACACCACGCACACACGCACCACGCACACACACACACACACACGCACCACGCACACACACACACGCGCACACACACACACATTTCAACGACATGCAGAAGTCGTACTTGAGTAATGGCGATGGACTCTCCATCTGCCACGCTGGCTACTACCTACACACCTTTGCCTACCCTTCTGGCAACGTATCGCTGTTACTCAAGGCCTTCTTGTGGTGTGATAAAACACTATATAAATTTAATGCCTCCGCGGTCTCTCCTACAGATGTCGGATAGTGGGTCGAAGTAGGGCAAGCACCTCAGCACAAGCCAACGTGGGCCCCCATGGCCCCCGAGGCGGTCCTCTGGGACAGGTGCGATAGTGACCTGGGGATATATTCCCCGCGCGAGCCCGTGCCCGCTCGGGTTATACTCTCACAGACAATGCATTTGCTAAACATTATTATAGTAGGCAGAAGTGGCTCTACTCTCACATTTCGCGATACATTTATATACTATCATATTCACTGTTTAAGGCAATATTTATCTTGGTTTGGCCATGTCGAGAGAATGAATGAAGAACGATTGACGGAAAAAGTGTATAAGGCGAGTGTGAATGAAAGTGTTGGTAGGGGTAGACCTAGGCGGACGTTTCTAGACCAAATTAGGGACGTCTTGAAAAAAGGTCCGGTCAAGAGTAACCTAAACCGAAGAGCATGTATGAAGAGAATAATGAAAGTGGACGAAGCGAAAGAAGTATGTAAGGATCGTAGCAAGTGGAAAGAAGTGGTCTCTGCCTACCCCTACGGGAAAGAGGCGTGATTATATGTATGTATGTATGTATGTTTATCTTATTTGTTTTAAACTTTGTAATTTTTTTTATGTCAAATTATTTTATGTTTAATTTAGGTCAAAATTTGTTCCTAGTATGTACGACATTTTATGCACGTGTTGGCTTTTAGCTGTAATTTAATATTTATTGGCTGTAATAGAATAAATAAAAAGTTAATAAATACAATATGAAGAAGGTACAATGAAAGGAAGATAATAAAAATATATATATATTCTAAATATATTTATATCTTATTATTAATTATTTATTTATATTCTAAAATGAAAATCTTTTTAAAATTTTACTTTCGCTTAAAATTATGCTGTAACCATAATGTTATACAAGCAGAAGCTAATGACGTTTATTAAAGAAAACATACAAAACTATGTTTCGGAGTGAGTAAAATCAAAATCTTTTTATTTCACATAGGCCCAGATGGGCACTTATAAAACGTCGAAAAAGAAAACGTCGGTTCGGTTTGGTCGTTTCCATGGAGAAGAACCGGCAAGAAACTCCATGGTTACTCTTTTCAAATCATTAGGCATATACAATATTTTTTCGTTACAGCAATAGTACCCAAGTATGGGGGAACAACGTAGGCCCGACAATAGGTCGTTGCTTACTATACAAAGCATACATAAAACAAGATAATTATAACAATGTTAGCAAGATCTAAGAATCTACAAAGCCTACAATGTTCTCACATTCACAAATTAAACAAGTGACACAAATATTGTCATCAGTACTGTAACTAATTCTGGTCAAGATATGGAATGAAAAAAAAAGTAAAATTATTATTGTAAAAAAAAAAACCTATGAGTATATATTGTCAACAACCTAAAACTTCTAGATGGCCAGTTTTAAGTTGTTAACAATTGTTCTAAAGACAAGTAACAATATTGCGCCCGTAGGTCCAATCCACCGTGCAAGAGATCTTCGGTCGGGCCCCGTCGCGCGCGGTGAACCCCGACGAAGCAGTTGCCGTGGGCGCCGCGGTGCAGGGCGGCGTGCTCGCCGGAGACGTGACCGACATCCTACTGCTGGACGTGACCCCCCTGTCGCTGGGCATCGAGACCCTCGGGGGTGTCTTCACCAAGCTCATCACCAGAAACACCACCATTCCAACGAAGAAAAGCCAGGTGTTCTCCACAGGTGAGCGATTGGAGACTTGGGGGGGAAGTAGGGGAGGCTTTACCTTTAGTAGTCGTAAGGGTCCCCCGAACGAGTAGGCAGAGGTGAGTTTAATTAAAAAACGTTTTCGATCATGAAAGCGTTATCCCGAACATAGTACAGTGATTAGTCACACCACGAGCTTTACGGTGAAGGGAAACATCGAGAGGAAACTAAAAAAAGTATGATAAACTGTGAAGGACTGTCCATCTTATATGTTGACACCTAAATATATATGTGGTGTGGGCGTGTGGGTACTACAACCTACACGTCTACTCCTTCGAGGACTACCTTATGGCGTGAAGATAAGATAATATCATCTTATCTTATAATTAATAATAATAAAAAATATATTGTAAGTAACCCCCCTGGCGAATACTCGGAGCACTCGGTCACCACGGCTCTTAGTAATTGTATTGCGTTGTGTTGTATGACAGCGGCTGACGGACAGACACAAGTGGAGATCAAAGTACACCAGGGAGAACGAGAGATGGCCACGGACAACAAATTATTGGGACAGTTCTCTCTCATCGGCATCCCACCAGCACCCCGAGGGGTGCCTCAGATCGAGGTGAGATACCTGTACAAGCTCTGCCTAGGTTAGGGCCAGTTTTTTCATACAAGAAAAGTAACAAACAAGCACACAGCCCACCTGATGGAAAACGGTTACCCGTAGCCTATTTACGCTCACGATATCGAAGTTCACTTGCGCGTTGCCACTCTGTGTTCGGAGAGTTATACTGTGTTGGCAACATTTATTGGACTAATTAATTCCTCTGCTGCCAACACAATATAACAATCTTCTCCCCTCCCTAAACAGCTCATTTTGTTAAACCTTATTCACCGCGCATGAACACGACACAAAGTGTTATTTGGCTATGGACTTCTATAAAGTAAAGGTCCTGCCCTAGTCGTGCAGCCCCATACCCATTCGAATGGGAAATCCGTTAAACCCTACCATTCTTAAAAAATTGCTTTGTGTATCTGTTTAGTCAATCTTTCTTCACTCATCCTTTCTATGTGTCCAAACCAACGTAATATGCCTTTCTTCATCTTTACAATCACGCCCTCATTCACGCCAGTTGATTTGCGAATCTCTTCAATGCGGATTCGATGTAATATTACGACGTTACGCCCAACTTGTTGTAGGGAACGCGTCTACAGTCACTGCTATAAAAAGTAACAGGGGTCTCCGAATATGATTTTGTCCCATTCGGTGTCGAGACCTTTGGTCCGTGGGGTCCTAGTGCCACAAAGCTATTTAAAGAAATAGCAAAAAGGTTGGTCGACATCACAGGAGACCGAAGAGCTGGCAGCTACCTCGGACAAAGAATTAGCCTAGCTACTCAAAGGGGGAACGCTGCCAGTATCTTCGGAACCCTGCCTAAAGGGACTCCTTTAAAGAATATCTTTTGTTTTTATATTATTATTATTAATAAGAAATTTATCAAATAAAGTTTAACGATTATTTTGTGTTCAGGTCACATTCGATATCGACGCCAATGGTATTGTGCACGTATCCGCGCGCGACAAAGGCACCGGCAAGGAGCAACAGAGTGAGTATCCCACTTCCTAATCTTCCTTTTAGAATCTTAAGCGGCTGGACCGATTTTAATTAAATTTTCTGTTTCTTCAGGTCGATTCGAAAATGGTTTAGATTCACAATTGGACACGATAGGCGGCGCCACAGGGTCCGTAGATTAAAATTTTTCACCCAAGCGAAGCTGGGCGGGACAACTAGTTTTTATATACATATATATATTTCTTCTGTACGTGTGTATGTCACTGAACTCCTCCTAAACAGCTGAACCAGGCGGATTCGAGAATGGTTTAGATTCACAATTGGACCCGATAGGTGGCGCTGCGATCGTGTTATACCAGCTTTTGTTTTTTCAACCAAGCAGAGCTGGGCGTGACAGCTAGTAATATCAAAACTACACTAACAAAAACTACTTAACGGAGTTGAGAGAGAGAGAGACTAGTGATTAGAGCCCCTGACTGCGAAACCTGCGAAAGCTACACACGTGTGTCTAGCCTTTCGGGAACCTTTGTGGGAAGGCGTGTATTTATTTATTATAGACCTTAAGAGAGGTAGGGCATAACGGGTTTTCCGTTCGAATTCGGAGAATAGAAGTCCGTAGCCAAAGAACATAATTTTTTGTGTTGTGTTCCTACGCTGTGAATAAGGTTTCCAGTGAGCTCCTTGGGGAGGGGGGAGGATTGTTACATTGTGTTGGAAGCAGAGGGATTAAACCCATTATGCTGCCAACACACTATTACTCTCCGAATACAGAGTGGCAACGCGCAAGTGATACTTCGGTATCGTGAGCGTAAGGCTACGGTAACCGTTTCCCATCAGGTGGGCCGTATGCTTGTTTGCCACTCTTGTTGTATAAAAAAAAAATCGTTTGTTTTGTTTTTATTACCCTCAGTCGTGATCCAGTCCTCGGGCGGTCTCTCCAAGGACGAGATCGAGAACATGGTGAAGGCAGCCGAGCAGTTCGCGGCCACAGACAAGCAGAGGCGCGAACGGGTCGAGGTCGCCAACCAGGCTGAGGGCGTACTCCACGACACTGATACCAAGATGGACGAGTACAAGGCACAGCTGCCCCAGGATGAGGTACGATACCGAGGTCTACACCTGGTGGACCTCCCCCCTTTAAACACCCTTTTCTATTCACTGCTCGCGGGCAGTGGCATTAGGGGGCGTCCATAAATTACGTGAGGTGTCTTTTTTTTTTAATTTTCTGTGGGTGGATCAACTCGTTTCGCTGGTATTAAGGTGCGCTTCTCAAACATTGACCTTGATCTCGCCACTACGGAAGACATTACGAAATATATCTTAGCGCCCGTAATAACCCCCCGCGTGTTATTCGCGCGCCGGGGGGTGTATGAACCCGGGCGCCACAGTATTGGTGCCTAGTTATCCCCCGTCGCCCGCCCTGGGCCCCGGGACGATTCAAGGCTGCCTACAACATACCTTGATAATATAAAAGTGTACCTTGGGACAATTCCACACAAATTGACCTAGTCCCAAATTAAGCAAAGCTTGTGTTATGGTAACTAGATAACAATATATATATTCATATAGATAGTTATACTCGTATTCATCACAAATATCTGCCCTCAGCGGGATTCGAAGCCGCGAACTCAAGTTTCGCAGTACGGTTAAACCACTAGACCAGACGGATTTTTGTTAAATTCCACGCGGACGAAGTCGCGGGCACAGCTAGTCTTATAATAAAAGTCTTGTAGTGAGCGTTGACGACCTCCTATATTAACGTGATGTTGCCCCCCCCAGTGTGACAAGCTGCGTGTGGAGATGGGCAAGCTGCGCGAGCTGCTGGCCAAGAAGGACTCCGTGGACCCTGAGGAGCTGCGCACCGCCACCTCCCAGCTGCAGCAGGCCAGCCTCAAGCTCTTTGAACAGGCGTACAAAAAGGTATGGTCGCACATTGCCGAACCGAGGTCCGTACCCCACAGCTGGGGTATTTAGCTGCGTTTGCTTAGCAGCCTTAGGATGCCTAGCTGGAGGCCTTGGTCTCGCCACGCAAACGTCCATAGGCGGCGGTAACCGCTTACCATCAGGTGGGCCGCATGCATGCAACAAAAGAAAAGTCGGTTAGGTAGCAAAGTTCCCGGAACGACAATGCAACATAAACTCGTATAAGTACATACAAAAAATACATTAAATGATTTTGATTAGTAATATTATGAATGCAAAAGTTTGTGACGATGTTTGTTACTCAATAACAGAAGGACGGCTGAACGGAATTGGATGGAATTTGGCACATAGATAGATTATATTAGCTGGATTTACACAATGGATTTGTTTAATTTCTGACCAAAATATAGGTACTATTAAAACTATATTTGACGTAGTAGAAACCGCAGGCAAAGCTGTTTACTTGTATAAAACAACCTTTAGTGTTTCCTTTTTGTGGTTATTATCGACAATACATTGAGCGTGTTGTCGGCAGATGGCAGCAGAGCGCGAGGGTCAGCAGCAGCCCCAGGAACCGCCCCAGGAGGAAAAGAAAGAGGACAAGAACTAAGCTCGCTTCACTGTGGACGTATTACGTTGGACTTTGCGCTTTAAGCGTTGCCGTTAGAGTGCATTTTTGTTTGGAAAACAGAAGATTATTTTACGCCCGCGTCGTATCGTAGAATGTACCGTGCGCGACAGGGAATAGAGCTCAAATTCCAACGGCGCGTCGCATCGCATCGGCGGAAAGTTACAAGTGAATTTAGTGCTGTCTCGGACTTGTGTAGTGTTAGTTTAGAACCAAATATGATAGGCGTGTGTGAGCGAGAGGGGGCGGGGACTGTGTGCGAGCGAGAAAGCTAATATCATAGTGGTTTGGGCGGTGTACAAGGCGAATAGGTAACGTGTGTTCGTTATCTCTTTCTCACAACTGCGGCGCAGAAATTAAGGGTTTTATGGAGTGTGGAAAAATAGAACAGTTGTCTTTTGGAAGTGTCGGCTGTTGTGAATATATCCTCATGATGCAATAAAACATATAGCTCCAGTGATGACACAATGACGACATTATTAAAGCGAATAAGTAATATTCACATAGAAAAAAACGTAGACTACATGAATAATTTTACGTACAGTTTTTTTATTTGATTCGTGTTACTGTGCCTAATTAAATATTAGTGCGGCCTGTTCCGTTTTCCAACGCACTCTGTATACAACGATTTAAATGTACTAACATGGTTAGATGTGTACCTAACGTACTATTTCCCTCAGACATGATTTTACGATTAATAAAACATTTTATATCGTAATTATATATATATTTATATTTTGCATTTAATTTATTGATATATTAATATTGTGACATGGGAAATGATGCGGTGACGTTACCGATTTGAAGGAATGGGAAAGTGCCCGATTTGACCGCTGGATGGCGCTGTTCTTTATAAACGCGTGGACGCGGTTTGTCTATGGATGTTTTTTTTTATGTGTGTGTGTGTGGATGTGTCTCCGCCGCGGCTCGCATACATGCGTACCAACACAATGGTACCTACATTCTATATATTAAATATACTGTTATTGAACATATTTGCCTTTTATTTACCTATCCTTATAAAGAGCTAAGTGGTTTGTGGTGCAAGTTCGAATCTCGACTACCAATGAGTTCAAGGACGTGAAGTGATTAATCACAGCTAGAGGAAGACTTATGAATATTCTTGCTAGAGGAACGGCGGTGGACTTCATCCTTATCGTTGGCACCTAAAATAATATATCCTCATAATAATAAATAATATATCCTCACGCCTTCCCACAAGGGTCCCCGAAGGGGTAGGCAGAGGTGTATAGGTAATACCCACACACCCACTTTCCGCCAGAGGTATATTAGGTGCCAACGTGACAGATGGCGAGTCCATCGCCGTTACCCCAGCACGACTATACATAGGTACGCCTTTTGAATTTCTTCTCAGACGTATGCAGGTTTCCTCTCGATGTTTTCCTTCACCGTAAAGCTCGTGGTGTGACTAATCACTGTATTTAAGTTCAGAAAAACTCATTGGTACAGTCGGGATTCGAACTTGCGACCTTTGCGTCGCAGGCAACTGCTCGAACCACTCGGCCACCACGGCTCTCAATTAATTAATATTATATTTTATAAATTAATTTTAATTATATTTTGTAATATTAAAATAACAGCTTTTAACTAAATGCATATGGATGTATACACGGCATATATAGCAAAACCTCATTTTTTTGTCTGTCTGTTTGTTCCGGCTAATCAAACGGCTGGACCGATTTTGACGGGACTTTCACTGGCAGATAGCTGATGTAATAAGGAGTAACTTAGGCTACTTTCATTGTAAGACATTGGAACAATAACTTTAGTTGAATTCCACGCGGACGAAGTCGCGGGCACAGCTAGCCGTAAATATCCTATGTTAATGCAAATAATAATCTATCTCTGTGCCAAATTCCAATACAATTCCGTTCAGCCGTTCTCGCGAGATCGAGTAACAAACAAAGTTAGGTGCCTTCGTGACAAGAGTCCATTGCTCAAGCACGACTACATACGTGTTGGAATGTCCTCTCAGACGTATGCAGGTTTCCTCTCGATGTTTTCCTTCACTCTAACGCTCATATAATTAAGAAAATGCAATGTGTTTAATTGAATAATAAATGAATCAGACTAAAGTATTTGAATAATAATCCCGCCTTGTGGTCTCTCAGATCATTCAGTTGTTGTTTTAACACAAACAAGGAAGGTAGTATAAGGAAAAAAACCCTAGTTTCTCACATTAATAATAAGTACCTGGATGACCGAGCTTAGCTCGCTATTTTTCAGATTTATATTTTTTAAAACATCGAGAGGAAACCTGCATACGTCTGAGAAGAAATTCAAAAGGCGTATGTATAGTCGTGCTTGAGTAACGGCGATGGACTCGCCATCTGTCACGTTGGCACCTAATATACCTCTGGCGGAAAGTGGGTGTGTGGGTATTACCTATACACCTCTGCCTACCCCTTCGGGGACCCTTGTGGGAAGGCGTGAGGATATATTATATTATTATTATATTTTTTCGTACGAATGACATACATATGACAACCAAACACTCATTGGCTTAAAGTTTGTTGCTTAGCAACGCTTTATCAGTGGGGAAATTCATATATTAATGAAATTGTTGGAGATTTTCAATGCCTAAAAACACGGATAAAACGACTTTTTTTTTAAATGAAACCTAGCTAGATCAATTTATCGCCCCCAAAATCTCCCCCTTACCAAATTTCATGAAAATCGTTGGAGCCGTTTCCCAGATTCAGATTATATATATAGATATATACAAGAATTGCTCGTTTAAAGGTATAGGGATATAGGGATAATAATAATAAATACCTTGGGACAATTCCACACAAATTGTCCTAGTCCCAAATTAAGCAAAGCTTGTGTTGTGTTATAGTAACTAGACAACGATATATTTACTTATATAGATAGATATATACTTAAATACATAGGACATCAAATACTAGTGTTCGACACACAAATATCTGCCCTCAGCGGGATTCGAACCCGCGACCTCAAGTTATTAGAAGACTGCTAGCTATAGATAGTGCCATCCACCAAGACGCGCCCCACTATTCTCCCCTATAGTTTATAGTGTAAGTGTCCAACCTTCCACTAATGTTTGAGTATTGTCGGTACACACTGATTACCTATGAGTGCACACGCACACTACAATTGGACGTAGTTAAGTAGAAAGGACTCAATCCACAAATGTCACTTGAGTTTATGGGCGTTTGAAGTTTCAGTTGTAATTTCTCTAACAAAAACTTTTATTTTTATAATTTTTGCTTGTTATTATTAAGAAGATAGTTTATATTTAATTTTTCCATCAAAATAGTGATATATTTTGCAATAGTTTTTGATATATAAAGTGAAATGTGGGTTGAGTCCTTACAAATAAACATAGGTTTGTAAAGACAGCTATTTTTTTTTTTTCTCAGAATGGACTCAAAACTACCCATCGACTATAAAATAAGTCATAAAAAGAAAATAAACAAGTATTATTACAAAAAAGTTATATATTTATTGACCTTAACCATAAAGTTAACAAAATCAAGTAAAATCGCCATCATTAAAACAAAAAAAAATTAAAAAACAGCACAAAAATGACCGCTCATATCAATTTCCTTCATCCTCTAAGTCAAAGTCAAGAGTTGGCCCGTATCCATCAACATCTTCGTTGATACAGCTCTTTCCCTTAAGGTTATTATAAAATGCGTGACAGTCTTCGGGTATTAAAGTAAACATAGATCTGAGATCGTCGAGCTTTGCTTGAGCAATGGCTTTTCCATGGGGCCAAAGAACTTCAAAATCTTCTTCTGAAAATTGTATTGGAACCCCTTTGTTTTTTCGACAAATCCAGCTTTTGAATATCTCCACACTCTGTAGTATAGAATTAGTAAATAGGGTATCAGTTAAAAATAACAAAGGTGGGAGGCTAGTCATACATATAAAGGTTAGTAGGTGCAATTTTATTAGACATTAGATTTGAGGAATAAAATATAACAAAACAAAAGCATTTAGTACAGCAAAATACCACAAACATTGAACCCTGTGCCCTTACTGCTGGACCATGCTTTATTAATTGGATTACAATCACCATTAAAAAAGAATTAATATTATCATGAACACCGCAAACCAAAAAGGTGCATTAAGCTCATTAAAATGTGCAACAAACGTATAATGTGTAATAATACGTCACTAACAATTCTTACGCAGGTAGATTATGAATAATATTGACGGAAGTACCTAGATAGGTAGGTAACTATATCTAGGTACTCAGTATTTCGATTGATCGTCACGTCAGTTTACAGCTGGAAAAAAGTTTCATATCAACATCTTACTATACTTTTTAAACAAATCATTATCTGTAGTAAAATTAAGTTTGTACTTCATAGAAAGTGTATGAAAAACAAAGTTATCTCTGCAAACAATAACCCTTTGGGTACGGAACCCTTAAAATATTAGTTAGCTAAGTATAAAATAAAAAAATGGTATTGTGCCCACCTGATGGAACTACGTCCTTTGCAGGCGCCAGCACCGGCGCCGGCGTCTTCGTTGCAGAAATCTCTTCCAAGTCGCTCTCTGTTAAGTTAGCTACATCAGAACGTTAGAACCAGTCTAAGTTAAACGAAAAAGCAAAATAGTTTTGAGGTTGGAAATAAGCCTCATAAAAACACATTACTTACCATCTGAATACTCAGTCTTTTCGTTAATCCCGTGTCCTAAGGCACTAAACAAAATTCGATCAATTCGTCGCATTACTCGTTTTGTTTCACTAACCAAATAAAACAAAAAGCGCGCGTAGTCGCTTTTTGAGAGTTACGTAATAATTTTAATTCAGGCAATTGTTTTCAAACTCGTTACAATACTTGGCCTGATTCACAAAAAGGAGATAGGTAGTTTGAGTCCTTCCAACTAAAATAAAAATTTATGAAATATTACTTTTAACACATACCTACTTATATAACAAAAATGAAATAAGTAGTTTCAATTCAAATAAAAGTATTTGTATCAGTCATTACATCTATTTCTTACAAACGACTCAGTCTGCTTGAGTCTATTTAGGTTGGAATTGGCATACAGCATTTTAAGTGCTGGTCATAAAAATCTGTTTTTCTGAAATATCTCAAGTGTTTTGAGTCGTTTCTGATAAAGAAAAAATATATTTTATGTCAGTAAACCTGTATCACAGAAACGACCTAACCTGTTTGAGTCGTTTCAGTTATTTGATAACATGATATTCCCAATCAAAACTAATTCTTAGAAAGGATCCAATCTGTTTGAGTTTATTCTGGTTTATCGACCTTAAGAACATACTCATAGAAATGTCATTACTCAGAAACAATTCAAGCGGACTGAGTTCGTTCTGCAAATACAGTTTGTACGCTCTTCATACTGTGGGTTGAGTCGGGGTAGTGAGAAAAACTAGTTTCCGTGTACATTTTAAAAATAGGGTTTTCACTACATGATAGATTCGACCCTCAGGAGTACGATGGCATACTTAACTCAATTTTAGCCAAAGTGTGGATTGAGTCCTTTTTGCTTAACTACGTCCAATTAATACACTCGGGTCATACTCCCCGCATCCCGCGACCCCCTCGACTAGAAATTGGTGGGGCGCGTCTTCGTGGACATCTTTTAGATGTTGCAATTATTGCATACAATAAAATTGTATTAAAGTAAACATAGGGACCCATGCCATATAGCCGCCATCATATTTATTTGATTTGATTTGACTATCTTTAATGGCGATGGCGATCGTCACCTGTAACGTTGGTAGGTACCTAAAATATATCATACTTCAGCCTACCCCTTCGGGAACCCATGTGGCAAGGCGTGAAGATATAATAACACTAGGGAGCGGAGCTACAACCATATACATAGGTACATACAGATCAAGCATTCACATAAAATACATAGAATAAAATTTAATATAACCGCCAAACACAGCTAGTTGAGGATAAACTTGCATAAATCTCCGAAGAATATCCCACATATTTCTCACTAATTAAACCTGTGACCACGTAGATTTATCATCGTAAACAATTATTCATCCAGTTGGTATAAAATACGCGCCATTTTCCTTACCCTGACACTTTCCGACCAGACTTCAACGTCAAACAACACGGGTGCGTTCAGAAACCTTATTCTTTTCATTTTTTTTTTATTTTGATTTATTCGAGTTACGAGCAAAGTTTAATACTATGTATTTTATTAAATAACAATTCTACTTTAAACTACTTTAAATATTAGTAGTTAATTTAATGAAGTATTTATATTCATAATACAGTAGAACGCCGATTAACCGAATCGCCAATTATCCGAATTGGTCCTAAGCGTAATATCAAAAATTCAAATCAAGTAATTTTTGTCTTGTTTTGTTTTAACAGGAACTCGTTGGAGTCCAGATATATTTAAATTGTTATAGTTGAAAGCTAGAGGCAAGATTTTTGTGTCAGGCTCATCGTTCTATGTGTGACAGTTTTTAGTTATTACCAGTCAATCGACCCTGGTCCTAATTAATTCGGGTGATCGGCGTCCTACTGTAAAGCTATTTTCCAACGATTTGTTAATTTATAAGTTTTCTTTAGGTCCAACATGGGGAAAGTAGCCAATATTCTAGCCACGGCTGCGTGCATTATAGCATGTAAGTAATTAAGTATTTAATTATTACCACATTTTAAATTTATTGAGGTTTCAATACAAATGCCTGTCAATTGGGCCCAAATAATTTTTTTTTCAGGCACAGCCCAGAAACTTACTGACTCTGACGTGCCAGTCGAAGTCCTATTCCGTGAAGGTCTTACAATATCTTTTCGGTGCACCGACGAGACACTGAAAAACGTAAAGTAAGTAAACGTTAAATAATAATTATGTTTGGATTCTCAATTGCTTCTTTTCATTCATATAACTTTGGGCGGTTGTTCGTTCTTCACGCAAAAGCTACTGAACGGATTTGGATGAAAATTGGCACAGAGATAGATTATTAGATTATTATACAGAGAGATGTTAGCTGGAGTAGCGCTTGAGATTGGGCACATCTTTATTATTACTAAATCAACATTAAATATATAATAGGTATATATCCTCACGCCTTCACACTTTCTGCCAGAGATATATTTTAGGTGCCAATGTGACAGATGGCGAGTCCATCGCCGTTACTCAAGCACGACTATACATACGCCTTTGAATTGCTTCTCAGACGTATGCAGGTTTCCTCTCGATGTTTTCCTTCACCGTAAAGCTCGTGGTGTGACTAATGACTGTACTTAACTTCAGAAAAACTCATTGGTACAGTCGGGATTCGAACTTGCGATCTTTGTGTCGCGGGCAACTACTCGAACCACTCGGCCACCACGGCTTTTGTTTGTTATAAATATATATAAACTACCATGATGAACCAAAAATTAAACTGTAAGGGTAGGCAGAGAGAATAGAGCGCCAGTTCTCTCTAGACTTACACACCTCTTTCGCTTCGTCCACATTCATCAGTCTCGTCATACATGCTCGTCGGTATCGAGTACTCTTAACGTTCCCGTCCTTGAGCGTCCGATCTATTTGATCCAGATAGTTGTAACGTGTTCCTCTGCCTCTTCTTGCACACACTTTCGCTTTCTCTGTTTCGTCAATCTTTCTTCACCAATTGCCAGTAAAACTCAACTTTTACTTTCAGATACACCTGGAGCAAGAACGGCGTTATTCTAGCCAAAGACAACACGATCACTCTGATAAACCCTCAGGCAGACCTGGAGGGAGAGTTGCAATGCCACGCGGAGTCCCCCGCTGGGGTGTCCACTCGCATCATACAGCTGAAGCGTGCCTACCTCCAGGACTCCAAGAGCGTGCCTGTGGAGCACAAGGTCGTCGAGGGCAAGCCGCTCGGCCTGAAATGTGACATCCCAGACGGGTACCCCAAGCCCACCATCACGTGGAAGAGACAGTCTTCTGAAGGAGCGAGCGATTCTTTCTTAAAGAGGCGTGGTATTTTGACAGACCCTAACGGCAATCTATGGTATTCTAACATCACCAAGGAGGATGTGAATCCAACTGTTAGATATCTGTGTATTGCGACCTCCCCAGCGTTTGACGGCGAGAGGGTCCTAGCTGAGCATTACATCAAAGAGATAATTAAAGACGTGGACCCTTCAGACCAGGGCCTGTTCGAGCAATACGTCAGTGGGAACTTGGTGGCTAAGGTCGGCGAGCTGACCTACATCTACTGCATCTACGGTGGCACGTAAGTCCTCGGTAGTTTACGTATCTTCATGGCCCACAAGGGTCCCCAAAGAGGTGGCCGACTTACAACATACTCTTTCAGAAATATGCAGGTTTTCTCTCGATGTATTCCTTGGTCTTTCAATTGTTGATAAAACGTATGTACATATTATATTGCATTTTAACTCATCTTATCCATGTGCGTCCGTCCTGAGTGATGCCATACCTAAGGCGCGGCCATCTAGTTGCGCTGCCATCCACGAAGACGCGCCCCACCAATTTCTAGTCGATAGGGTCGCGGGATGCGGGAAGTATGACCCGTGTCTATTAATTGAAGTGTACGTGTGCACTCATAGGTAATCAGTGTGTACCGATAATACTCACACATTAGTGGTAGGTTGCACACTTACACTGTAAACTTTAGGGGAGGATAGTGGGGCGCGTCTTGGTGGATGGCATCTATATATCAAATATATTTCCCTTCCAGCCCCCTCGCATTCCCAGACTGGTTCAAGGACGGCAAGGACGTGAACAATGATGCCGACCCAGACGCCAGTCGCATCACGCGCCACAACAGGAGCTCCGGCAGGAGGCTGGTCATCAAGGAGACCTGGCTGGAGGACCAGGGCACTTACACCTGCAAGGCTGCCAACGGGGTCGGCAAGCCCAAGAGTCATTCCATGAAGCTGACCGTTGTCAGTGAGTATACCTTCGCGTGTAACCAGACGACCGTCTGGTCTAGTGGTTAGAGCCCCTGACTGCGAAACTTAAGGTCGCGGGTTGGAATCCCGCTGAGGGCAGACCTTGGTACCTTAGTCTTGGATTTCCTATGTATTAATGTATATATCTATCTACATAAGTAAATATATCGTTGTCTAGTTACCATAACACAAGCTTTGCTTACTTGGGACTATGTTAAGTTGTGTGGAATTGTCCCAAGGTATTTATTTATTTTATTTGTTCTCACTCTGCTCAATTGTCTGTCTGTTACTAGTGTTTAAGGCTCAACAGGGGGTGTATCAAACGCGTGTCATTCCCAACAGGTGCCCCCAAGTACACCAAGAAGGCAGACAAGGTGACCAGCGCTAAGGAGGGCCAGGACCTCGTCATCCCCTGCCAAGTGAGCGCCGTGCCCGCCGCCAAGGTCTCGTGGACCCACGACGCCAAGCCTCTCGCCGCCAGCGATCGGGTCTCCATCACCCCCGAGGGCCTCAGGATCAAGAACGCCCAGAAGAGCGACAAGGGCTACTACGGCTGCCGGGCCCAGAACCAATACGGTGATGTGTACACCGAAACACTTGTCCAGTTGTGAGCAAGATGCATTCTGTAATTATTTGTAATATGTAATCAAAAATATAAATTTTATGATAAAATTATTCATCGTTTTGTTCATGTCACATTATTTCTCTTTAAATAGAGATTTACCATTAAGATTGCAAGATTGCAGTTCGAATCCCGACTGTACCAATAAGTATTCCTGAACTTAAGTACAGTGATTAGTCACACCACGAGCTTTACGGTGAAAGAAAACATCGAGAGGAAACCTGCATACGTTTGAGAAGACATCCAAAGACGTATGTATAGTCGTGCTTGAGTAACGGCGATGGACTCGCCATCTGTCACGTTGGCACCTAATATACCTCTGGCGGAAAGTGGGTGCATGGGTATTACCTATAAACCTCTGTCTACCCCTTCGGGGACCCTTGTGGGAGGGCGTGAGGTTATTATTAACATACGTACATACATATCATCACGCCAAGTCCCTAACGGGGTAGGCAGAGAGTATAGAGCGCCAGTTCTCTCTAGACTTGCATACCTCTTTCGCTTCGTCCACATTCTTTCATACATGCTCGTCGGTTTCGAGTACTCTTAACGTTCCCGTCCTTGAGCGCCCAATCGATTTGATCCAGGTAGTTGGAACGTGGCCTTCCTCTGCCCCTTCTTGCACACACTTTTGCTTTGTATATCTGTTTCGTCAATCTTTCTTCACTCATCCTTTCTATGTGTCCAAACCAACGTAACATGCCTTTCTTCATCTTTACAATCACGCCCTCATTCACGCCAGTTGATTTGCGAATCTCTTCATTGCGGATTCGATCTAAGATCGTTACGCCGCACATTTTTCGAAGAGATCGCTTATCAACTGCATTATAAAAAGTAAAAAAATTCAAAATTATTGTAAAAATTGTTTTATTAATTTTATTATTATTATTAATTTTATTATAATTATTAATTTTATTAATTATTGTTCTTAAATATTTATCGTAATTTTTTAATGTTCTAGCGGTAGGATCGGCTTTCCATAGGGGTCATCGTAGCGATTATTTGCGTTACAACCCGCCAACATAACAACCCCCCATCCGGCGATGGCAAGGCAGATTGTAGCCACAAGCATTCCAGATATAATATTCGTATTGAAATACGGTCCACAGTTAACTGACGAAGAAAAACACGTGCTGTTGCCTAAAACAATAATGATTTAAGATTAACTTTTTATTTATTTACTAAAACTGTCCGCGTGAAAAAGTGACATTGAGCATTTTAAATTTAATGATAGGGGTAGGCAGAGGTGTATAGGTAGTACCAACATACCTACTTTCCGCCAATCGCCATCGAATCCCGACTGTACCAATGAGTTTTTCTTAACTAAAGTACAGTGATTAGTCACACCACGAGCTTTACGGTGAAAAAAAACATCGAGAGCAAACTTGCATACGTCTGAGAAGCAATTCAAAAGGCGTATGTATAGTCGTGCTTGATTAAGGCGATGGACTCGCCATCTGTCACGTTGGCACCTAAAATATATCTCTGGCGGAAAGTGGGTGTGTGGTTCGGCCTCTTTACTACTACTACACAGTAGTACGACACTTCTGCCTACACCTTGTGGGTGGGGGTGAAGATATTTTCACGTAATATATTTCTGTCACCTGCATTCGCCCCATCACCACTTCCACCGTCTCCGTCGCCTTCATCACCGCCTCCGCCCTCACCGCCTCCGCCATCACCATCTCCGCCATCACCGCCGTCATCACCATCTTCTGTCAGCTTCGAGCGGCGCGCGCGTGGTTGGATCTTAGGATTTCTCAAAGGTTAATGCATGATTTTTTTTAAATGTCTACGTAAAGAAGAAACACGAATTTGGCAAATTGTTTTCTATTCAATTTCAATCTTACAATGGCGGAAAATTTGTCATCAAACATGTTCTACTTTCGCGGTTTTAACAGATGGCGAATCCATCGCCGTTACTCAAGCACGACTACGCTACGCTACGCTATACGTACGCCTTTGAATGTCTTCTCAGACGTATGCAGGTTTCCTCTCGATGTTTTCCTTCACCGTAAAGCTCGTAGTGTGACTAATCACTGTACTTTAGTTGAGATACACTTATTACTACAGTCGGGATTCGAACTGGCAATCTTTGTGTTGCAGGCAACTGCTCAAACCGCAGGCCACCACGGCTCGAATTAAACTAAAATCAGTCACAATTTTTTTCGATAGAGGTATGTTGAAGTTTAGCGTAGCATACTTTTATGATAGTGGCGAGTATCCGTGGCGAAACTATTACATGAGCTTACCTGGTACTGCGAGATGGTAACGATACTGTTATCACGAGTGTTGACTATAGCCAGCGGCTCCCCGCACTCGTAAGACCAGCCCCACGGCGCGCCGACCGCCATCTTTGTGCGACCGACTTCTTCGTCGCCTTCAAGCAAGGCTACGCTATCTAAAAAAAATACTCCATTAATATCTTCACGCCTCCCCACGAGTCCTCAATGGGGTGGGCAGAGGTGTGTCAAACATCGCAAAACATCGAAACGTGCATACGTCTGAGAAGCAATTCTATGGCGTATGTATAGTCGTGCTTGAGTAACGGCGATGGACTCGCCATCTGTCACGTTGACACCTCAAATATATCTCTGGCGGGAAGTGGGTGTGTGGGTACAACCTATACGCCTCTGCTAGACCCTTCGTGGACCCTTGAAGGAAGGCGTGAGGATAAAATAAATAGATCTTACCAATCAGCCAGCCGTCTGAATCGAAGCTGAAATTAAATTCCAAGTCGAAGTCCATGTACGCCATCTTAGTAGATAAATGACTATCGCTCCTCGTCTCCTTCGTAATGGATGGCATCTGGTTGAAATTGGCGCGACGGCTTGCAGTTGTCGCGAAAACGCCTGAAAACATAAATAAATACCTGTAATTGTAAAGATGAAGAAAGGTATGTTACGTTGGTTTGGACACATAGCAAGGATGAGTGAAGAAAGATTGACGAAACAGATATACAAAGCAAAAGTGTGTGCAAGAAGAGGCAGAGGAAGGCCACGTTCCAACTACCTGGATCAAATAGATCGGACTCTGAAGGACGGGGACGTTAAGAGTACTCGAAACCGACGTGCATGTATGAAGAGACTGATGAATGTGCACGAAGCGAAAGAGGTATGTAAGTCTAGAGAGAGCTGGCGCTCTATACTCTCTGCCTACCCCGTTAGGGACTCGGCGTGATGATATGTATGTAAATAAATACCTGGGACAATTCCACACAAATTGACCTAGTCCCAAATTAAGCAAAGCTTATGTTATGGTAACTAGAAAACGATATATTTACTTATATAGATAGATAGATATACATAAAAACATAGGACATCCAAGACTAAGGTAAAAATACTCGTGTTCATCACACAAATACCTGCCATCAGCGGGAATCGAACCCGCGACCTCAAGCTTCGCAGTCAGGAGCTCTAAATCATAACGCCTGCCATTTGTATGTATGTATAGTCGTGCTTGAGTAACGGCGATGGAATCGCCATCTGTCACGTTGGCCCTTAAAAAATATCTCTGACGGAAAGTGGGTGTGTGGGTACTACTTAGACACTTCTTACCTAACCCTTCGGGGACCCTCGTGGACAGGCGTGAGGAGGATTATAATAAGAGTCTATGATACCTATTATTTATCTATGCTCACCGATAAACCGGAACAGCGCGCCGTCAGACGCGATTGTCATGCTCTTTTCCCGCGGCACATCCGGAGGTTTAACAGATACAAACTCTGGAAACTCGATGTCAACGGGGTTGGTCTTGCCAGTGTAAAAAGCTACAATAGGCCGAGAGTAAAGTTTTCTGACTGCAAAATATACATCTGACATCATTCTGTCGTGATTCCTTAAGAAATCGATTCTTGTGCAATTTACACCATCTTCGAAAAACACATACATATATTTCAAGTTATTATTGGTCAACTGTGGCTTCCACCGATCACTTAAATGGAATATATTCTGCTTCTGTGGCTGCAGGATGTGTGTCAGAACTCTAAATGGTTGGGTTACTGCTGGAAAATATTTGACTTTGTTCTGTGTTAATGCTGTATGAAGACGCGGGTATGGCGTGCCCATTTTGTCTCTGGCGCTTACATCTTCAGTCGACAAATATTCTTCGATAAACATGATCACACATTGAGAATTTCTAACTGAATCGTGGATGATGTCTGCAAAGTTTACGGTGCTCAATTTGAAGAAAGGATTCGGGTTTGCTTCTGCTTCTTTAACTGCATTTTCGAAGTCCAACATCATTACGGGTAATGTTATTTTATCCCCGCTAATTGTGGAAACTTTTACCAAAAATAGCAACGCGAGAGTTATCCACATTTTTGTAAGTTGAATTATATTTTTCATGACAGAAAACGTCAATTGCAAAATATTTTTTATTTTTTTACATTTCGCATACATTTTTTGTTTTCAAGTTAAAGGCCTTGTGGCATTTGCACATTCTTGAATAATTTAAAATACAAACATGAACTTTGCTTTGTCGATGGCTCTTTTAAATTGCCAGGTCTCGCAATTACCCATCTTTAAAGGAAAAAACTGTACACGTACACTCTTAATGGACCATTATTTTAGCTGCCTTATTCTAAGAACTATGTTAATAATACGATTTTTAATTAATAATTTTAATTGAAAATTATGTATTGATGCGGACCATATTACATACTTATTAATAAACACGAGAAATAGTTTGGAAATTTATCTTATACGTCTTGATTTTGTATACAAAGTTGAGAAATCCAATTGACATATTTTATTTTATCAATATCTGTTGCGAAAAGATTTCTTACTATACATTTAGTCTGTGTCACAGGTAATGTAGTAATAAGTTAATTAAATTATATTGGAATTTGGATCAGTTATATGGCAATAAAACCGAACCATAGACAACCGTCAAGTTAATCATATGATCACTTTTCACATGACCGATGGTCACTCGTCATAGCTCATTTTCTGTCTTTTTATGACAAATCCGGACTGATACAGTATTTTATAGTACGTAAAGTTCACTTGTGTGTTATAAAAATGGCGTTTTGCCGTTTAGTTATCCCATTGTTCGTGCTAAGTGTTGTAAATGCTGTACACGTTCCTGTGTTTCTTTGGGGCGATCTGGCGAAAAACCTGAAGGGTAACCCACTGGCGCCATTAACTGAAACAGAATTCCTGAGCACATTAGAAGCGCTGCAGCCTGAGACATTAAAGTTGGTATTCGTAGAAAAAACTTTATCCGTCGAGGATTTCTCTAAACACGACGGACACGAAACCTCGTTCCCTTACTTGAGATCCAAGCTCGGTGAAGCTGTTTATTTGCCTTCTGTGAACAACCCTCTACACGTACTGGACTCTCTAGCTGGTCAAGAGGATGCTCAGCACCTGAAGTATACTGATAATCAGTTATCTGGTGAAATAGAGGCTGTGGAGGGAAACGTCGTGTTTATCAGTCTTGAGGACGCTAAAGACGGCGATTCTCGTTTGGACCTGCTCAGCCGCCATGATGCCTTCATGAGAGATACAATTACAAAATTACAGGATTCAAGTAATGTTATAGCTATTTACACAGCAGAATATCCGTCATGGATCAATCCGGAGGGTCACCTCAGGTCTCGTCGTCAAGTGAACGGCACTGGGTCAGACCACTCGTTTGATGGTCTGCGTATCGACATGGACAGCATTAGAATTATGTCGCACAACGAAACAATCACTCTGACTGATGTATCGTCAGCTTCGTCCGAGTTCGGGGTGAATAAGACCTCAACGATGAACACCACTCTGGTGTACAACAACGATAAGGTTGTTTTGAACTTCAAACAGCTCGGAGGATACTGGTACTTTGGTAAGCTATTTCAGAATTTAATTTAATTGTTATACATATAAATACCTCAGGACAATTCCACACAAATTGACCTAGTCGCAAATTAAGTAAAGCTTTTGTTCAGGTAACTAGACAACGACATATAGATAGATATATACATAAATACATAGGACATCCAAGACTGGTACAAATACTTGTGTTCATCACATAAATATCTGCCCACAGCGGAATTCAAACCGGTGACCTCAGGTTTTGCAGTTAGGAGCTCTAACAACTAAACCAGACAGCCATCTAAATATATATATCCTCCACGGGAGTCCCCGTGGGTGTATATATAATACTGACACACACCACCAGAGATATGGTTTAGGTGCTAATGTGACTGATCCCTGAGTCCCTTGCTGTCACTCAAGCATTATACATATTTCAGAGATTGCCAGTTCCAATTCAGACTGTACCAATGAGTTTTTCTGAACTTAAGTACAGTGATTAGTCACACCACGAGCTTTACGGTGAAGGAAAACATCGAGAGGAAACCTGCATACGTTTTAAAATACATTCAAAGGCACAGTTGTGATTGAGCAACAATGACTCTCCATTTGTCACGTTGGCACATAATATATATCCGGCTTAAAGTAGATGGGTACTAACTACACACCTCTGCCTACCCCTTCGGGGATACTTTGCTTAATTTCTCGAAATTTATAATGATAATCAAAAATAATCATGTAATAGAAATTACGTGATTATTTTTGATTAACATACAACGCGAGGTTTAATATTCGTAATATTAAATCTAAAAGTTTTTTTACTTAAATATATACAGACATACATATCATCACGTCGACTACACACGAGAGAGATAGTAGAGCGCCAGTCCTTACTGGACTCACATACCTCCGTTGCTTCGTCCAGTCAATCAAAAAAAACTTTTGGTTTATTTCTTTTTTACGCGGCTGAATCCGCGTGCACAACTAGTCAATCATATTTAGTTGGAAGTAACCTCTAAATGCGTCACTCACCCCCCATCCCCAACCCCCTCTTCCCCGTTCCTCCCTCCTCTAACCTCCTCCGAAAGATCTCTGGCGCCGTCGGGACTGCCTCTCCGCCAACCGCCAAGAAATCAATAATTATGTTTGCGGCTTAGCATCCATATGCGGTGAAGATCCCTTACAAATAAATTTAATTTAATGGTATATAGACCGTTATAGATTCGTGATGGTGAGTGGTCACTTGCAAGGTCATGAATGCTAGTTTGAACTCCGGAGCTATTAAGAATAAGAAATTAAATTTATTTGTCACACCACGAGCTTTACGGTGAAGGAAAACATCGAGAGGAAACCTGCATACGTCTGAGAAGCAATTCCAAGGCGTATGTATAGTCGTTCTTGAGTAACGGCGATGGACTCGCCATCACTGACAGCCGTCTGGTCTATAGCAGTCAGAGCTTTTGACTGCGGGGCGTGAGGTCGCCGGTTCGATTGCCGCTAAGGGCGGATATTTGTGTGATGAACACGAGTATTTGTACCTTAATCTTGGATGTCCTATGTATTTATGTATATATCTATCTACTAGCTGTCCCGCCCATCTTTGCCCAGGTGAAAAATTAAAATTTCCTGAAACACGATCGCAGCGCCACCTAATGGGTCCAATTGTGATGTAAGCTATTTTATCTTTTAAGTTGGATCAAACTGCGCATGGTGTGCAAATTCGATTGAAATCGGTTAAGTTGTTTAGGAGCCCATCGCGGGCTTAATTGCCATAAAAAAGGTTATAATGAGTCGATCTTAAAAGATAGAATTTTTTAGAACTTTTAAAGAGGAACAATTCCCTCATACATGATATTTGTGTAACTTAAACCGTTTACGCAGCGTACGCAACGGAAGCTCTCAAAATGGAATATTTTTTCCGTTCTGGCAACATTATTCATTTATGCTTCGCTCCTATTGGTCGTAGCGTGATGTTATATAGCCTAAAGCCTTCCTAGAGAAATGTACTATCCAACACAAAAATATTTTTTCAATTCCAACCAGTACCTGAGATTAGCGCGTTCAAACAAACAAACAAACAAACTCTTCAGCTTTATAATATTAGTATATATATATTATATAATATAAGTAATAAAAAGCCGTGGTGGCCGAGTGGTTCGAGCAGTTGCCTGCGACGCAAAGGTCGCAAGTTCGAATCCCGCCTGTACCAATGAGTTTTTCTGAACTTAAGTACAGTGATTAGTCACACCACGAGCTTTACGGTGAAGGAAAACATCGAGAGGAAACCTGCATACGTCTGAGAAGAAATTCAAAGGCGTATGTATAGTCGTGCTAGAGTAACGGCGATGGACTCGCCATCTGTCACGTTGGCACCTAATATACCTCTGGCGGGAAGTGGGTGTGTGGGTATTACCTATACACCTCTGCCTACCCCTTCGGGGACCCTTGTGGGAAGGCGTGAGGATATATTATATAATATAAGTAAATATATTCTTAGAAACTATTTGATAATACATAAGTTTTTAAAGTGTATTTTGTTATATTGTAAATTAGTTTATTAATGTTATTATTATTATAATTTTCTTTTAACATCATATTGGTATACTTTTTTATATAGATGTTAAGGTATGTGTAAAGAAATAAATAAGTAAATATACCGTTGTCTAGTTACCATAACACAAGCTTTGCTTAACTCAAAATCTAAATCAAAATATTTTATTCAACGTAAGGGACACAGGGAACACTTATTGAACGTCATATACTTAACAAAAACTAAAGTTACCACCATTTCCAAGAAAAATACCAGCCAGGAGAGAAACGGAGAAATTTGGGGTTAGATCAATTTGTGTGGAATTGTCCCGAGGTATTTTATAGTCCTGCTTGATAAACGGCTATGGACTCTCCACCTGTCGCGTTGGCACCTACATTTATTTCTGGCGGAAAGGATTTTGTGGTAAACAAGTAGAGTATATAGCTTTAAGTTAATGTATTAATTTAATTTAACAAATAAGTTTTTGTTTAGTTTCTAAAATTAAAATAGCCTAAGTTACTACTTTTTACGTCAGCTATCTGCCAGTGAAAGTCCCGTCAAAATCGGTCCAACCTTTGTAGAGATTAGCCGGAATAACATCTTTGCAAGATTCTTTCCACGAAGAAACCTCAAAGAAGCATCCCTTACTCAATGTGGTCTTCCCATTTCCAGAGACCGTCACCCTTACCCTCGCCAAACCAGGAGTTACCGAGGAACTGTACCCCGAGACTGAAGTTTTCGCTATCATGGGATTCTCATACCGGTGCGCCCAGGAGGTGGTGTTCACCAGCCGCAACCAGACTGTCAAATACACGCTTACCTTTGAGGATCTGAAGGTTTGTGATACAGTTAGAATATTGCTCTTAAGCATCAGGTGGAGGTGACCATTTGCCATCAGGCAATAAGTTACTTATGCGTTTTCATTCAATTGTGTATATCAGTTGCTGTCCGAACAAAGCGCCTACGCGTCTACGGAGAGCAAAGCAACACGAAAGCCAATTAGGATTAATTACTTTTAAGTATAATCTGTGTGATAAATGTCATTTTGTGGCCTTCCATCTTGGTTCGTCACCAAGGCAATACATGTTTTTACACGCACTATATTTTGGAGTTTAATTTTGAAGAGTCTCCCTACATTTCGCTACATTTTGTGGTCCTTCGAGCTGGCATACCGATACCTATAGTACGGGCTCTGCCTAGTTTAGGGTCAGCTGGCTTTGTGTGAGATGTCCACAATATTATTATTGTTACAACTATATAAGTGTGTATATCAGTCGCCGATGCCTATAGCACAGGCTCTGCCTAGTTTAGGGTCAGCTGGCTTTGTGTGAGATGTCCACTATATTATTGTTGTTACATCTATATGAGTGTGTATATCAGTCGCCGATGCCTATAGTACAGGCTCTGCCTAGTTTAGGGTCAGCTGGCTTTGTGTGAGATGTCCACAATATTATTGTTGTTACATCTATATGAGTGTGTATATCAGTCGCCGATGCCTATAGTACAGGCTCTGCCTAGTTTAGGGTCAGCTGGCTTTGTGTGAGATGTCCACAATATTATTGTTGTTACATCTATATGAGTGTGTATATCAGTCGCCGATGCCTATAGTACAGGCTCTGCCTAGTTTAGGGTCAGTTGGCTTTGTGTGAGATGTGTATCACAGGATAAAAAATGTATGTATCTTTTCTCATGACAGATCCAACCATTCTTCGAAACTACCAATCAAACAATGGAGTTTGGTGACTCCTTCAATTGCGTTGGCTTCTTCAGCGCACCAATCTGGGCTGCCCTCTTCGTGGTGTTCATACTCTTGGCCATCACCTTCTACGGCATCATGATGATGATGGACATCAGGAGCATGGACAGGTTCGATGACCCTAAAGGGAAAACGATCACCATCAACGCTGCTGATTAAGCACCTCACTAAATACGTCACAGGTTTCAAAACGTTCAGTATCAAACCTTTTAATTAAAAAAAAATACTAAACAGACAATAAAAATGTTGCTTCAAATTGCTTTTGAAAATAAAAAAGAAATTGTATTCTAAATTTGAAATGCCTGTGACGTAACTTAGGTATAGCCGTGAATTTTAAAAGAGTATGTATAGAGCTCAAAAATATTCCTCTAAGAACAATAATGTAGTCGATTAAGTGTTACAAATGAAAGGTGCCTATTTCAATTAAAAAAAAAAGGTATTGAAAGCTTCAAATTGGTTTGACACTAGTAAGACACAGTGTACAACAGACGAACAGTATCTCAATTACATAGTAAAGTTCTCATTATCCAGTAACTCAAATACATATTAACATCAAGTCGAGTGACATTTGTCATCATGACAGATGTCAAATCATGACAGGTATCAAAGATGTTTAAGAAAACTATACACAGCTATTGTACTTTTGGAGAACTTTACGTTGTGGTACTGTTTGTAGTGTCAGCTTGATAAACGCTTCCAATTAGAAACAGATTAGAAATATAGATTAATTATTATACCAATAATGTGCCTACGGAGCGTATAGTGGGTGTATTTATTTACATAATAAATATTAAATACTTAGAAAATATTGCTACTGTGTCGAAAAGCGTGATTAAATAAACTGGCAACACTTAAAAGAACGATTATGTGGGCTTTGGAATGACTAAGCATTTTTTCACAACACAAGATTTTTTTATTCCAAATGTATGTGACTGAAAGACTAGTGTCCGAGTGTATATTTTAATAAAACAAAATAAGTATTTCGCAATGTTGACGTCATTCTGCCGAATTAAAAAAGGTAGCATTATTATGTGTATTTATAAATAAAACAATTATCTTCAATGGCCTTAACTTTGATACTATAGTTCCGCTTCACAACGATTCATTATAATTCTGAGCTTGATATATAAACATAGTTATTTTAAATAATGTTACAAGTAAAAAATGTGTGCCCTCCATGTAGTGCCAATGTCAACCTTTGTCGAATAAAAAAAGTAACCAAGATAACTATTTAAAAAGTGTATATAAGTTAGGTGTTCTCCTGTAATTAAGTGACCTTCACATTTAGTAGTATCACAGCTTCGTGTGATACTCGAACGTTCGGGTGTGCTCGGCACGTGTTCGGGCTCTTTCGGTTGTCTTCGTGATGACACTTCGACTTTCAAATGTCACGCGGTCTGTATTTAAGAATAATTAACCAATCATTTAGCTTTTTTTTTCTTGTAAATAAAATATTTATCGGCTTTTCTAATTATTTTACTTTGTTGTTTTGAATGAATATTAAATGCTGAGACCAATTGTTCTATTTCATTTGCGTTTCATTAGTTTAGCGATCTTAGTGATTTTTTTAATTAGCTAGGAGTGAAAAAGCGTCAAGCTCTTTTGTTGTAAAGACGGTATTAAACAATAAAGCTAACGAATATTGGAACTGGTGTTTGATTGTAGTTATTAAACGAAGAGAAGCCATGGTGGCCGAGTGGTTCGAGCAGAGCAGACACAAAGATCGCGAGTTCAAATCCCGACTGTACCAATGAGTTTTTCTGTACTTAAGTACAGTGATTAGTCACACCACGAGCTCTACTGTGAAAACATCGAGAGGAAACCTGCATACGTCTGAGAAGCAATTCAAAGGCGTATGTATATGCGTAAGAGAGGTAGGGCATAACGGGTTTCCCGTTCGAATTCGGAGCTGCCCGACTGGGGCAGGACCTCCACCTTATAGAAGTCCGTAGCCAAATAACACCATTTATTGTGTTGTGTTCCTACGCTGTGAATAAAGTTTCCAGTAATGAGCTCCTTGGGGAGGGGGGAGGATTGTTACATTGTGTTGGAAGCAGAAGGATTAAACCTTATGCTGCCAACACACTATAACACTCCGAACACAGAGTGGCAACACGCAAGTGATACATTTTTTTTTTTTTTTTTATACCACTTGGGTGGCAAACAAGCATGCGGTCCGCCTGATGGTAAGCGGTTACCGCCGCCTATGGATGCTTGCAACACCAGGGGTATCACTCGCGCGTTACCGACCCCGCAGGAATCCTTTCACACCCTTCTTAAAGAACTCCATGCTGTACTCTCCAGGGACAACCTCAACGGGGAGCTCATTCCACAGCCTGAGCGTTCGCGGAAGGAAACTCCTTTGGAAGCGCACAGTGCGAGACCTTTGTGGTTCCAAGGTATGGGGATGAATTCCCCGTCGATGGCGAGAGGTGCGGTGGTAGAAGGATACTTCGGTATCGTACCGTTTCCCATCAGGTGGGCCGTATGCTTGTTTGCCACTCTGTAAAAAATAATGTTTAAAAAATGTAGTCGTGCTTGAGTAACGGCGATGGACTCGCCATCTGTCACGTTGACACCTAATAGACCTCTGGCAGAATGTAGGTGTGCGGGTGCTAACCTATTCACCGCTGCCTACCACTTCGGAGACCCTTGTGGAAAGGCGTGTGGATATATAAACGAAATAACACACGATTTGTAACAAAATTTATTTAAAAGCCTTGTACGTACAAAATATATTGTCATGATTTCAACAGGGTTTAGACACACAACCGAATTAATAGTTGTGGAGGCAATTTGAGCTGTCAAAACTAGGGTTACTAACCTTGAAAGATAAAGTATATGGAATAAAAAAACTATTCCACAATGACATGACAGCTGACGTTTCGTTCAATAAATTGTTTTTTTCTTTTATTTATATTTAAGTGAATACGCGTTCTGTTTCAACTCTATGGTATATACCGTATAATTATTTCTATTCCGAGTTTAACGTTATACTATTTTTATGCGAAAGTATATCTATGAAAAATAGCATAGAATTTGTTATTGTGAAGTACTTCCCCCGTCTTCTACCGCGCAAAATATGTCATTCGTTTTTCTTTTCTGGAGTAAACATATCTTATCTGTCACTCCGTTCAATTGTTTTTGCGTGAGAGTGGAGCAAACTTTCGCATTAATATAATAATTGTTGGATAGTTGGTAGCCCTAGTCAAAACTGTCAATGTGACATGTAACTTTTTGACGTGACAACGTCTTAAAATAGGTTGCGGCTGGGAGTCACTTATGAAAAAGTGTAACGCCCGGTAACGTTACGATGAGTCACCGAACGAGAGAGAGGCCCGCCGAATGCCTCAATGTTTTAGTAAACAAAATATATTTCTATAGTTAAAATTTGTGCAATTCTTATTTTCATTCAATTCCTTGTTCCTATTGTGCACTTTAATTATATTCATATCAATAAATATTCTACCGAGAAAAAGACGTTGTCACGTAAAATCTTCGCCCGTAAAACCGACTTTACAGGCAACCATTTTAAGATAATAATATCCTCACGCCTTCCCACAAGGGTCCCCGAAGGGGTAGGCAGAGGTGTATTTTTAATTTTAATAATGAAGCTGTTAAAACGAGTATGTATTGATTTCGAGGCCTCGTCCTACAATCTTATCGTCGATCCAGTCGCGCAGGTTAGCAACGTCCACGTACACACCGGGAGTTCCGTCTTCACCACAGCCAATACCCCACGCCACTATACCATTTTGAACGTAGCGGCCAGGATCGTCCTGAAATAAGTTTATAAAACATGATTTTATTCGATTTTCTTTTTTAAAATGCCGTGGTGGCAGTTGCCTGCGACGCAAAGGTCGCAAGTTCGAATCCCGACTGTACCAATGAGTTTTTCTGAACTTAAGTACAGTGATTAGTCACACCACGAGCTTTACGGTGAAGGAAAACATCGAGAGGAAACCTGCATACGTCTGAGAAGAAATTAAGAAAGCAGACCCGGCCACGCGTTGCTGTGTCTAACGTTTTTGTTATATTACATTGTAAATAAATAAATACTTACTCAATCCAGTCAACAGATACCGCCATCTGTTAGAATCGTTTGGAACTAACAGATAATTGTAACTGTCAAATAATAGACAGATAATTTGCAATATAATATTGCGACAGCGAATCCTGGGTATGTCAGAGGAAGTATGAAAATAGCTTGAATGCAGTCGAGATGCGATCTCTTCGAAAAATGTGCGGCGTAACGATATTAGATCGAATCCGCAATGAAGAGATTCGCAAATCAACTGGCGTGAATGAGGGCGTGATTGCAAAGATGAAGAAAGGCATGTTACGTTGGTTTGGACACATAGAAAGGATGAGTGAAGAAAGATTGACGAACAGATATACAAAGCAAAAGTGTGTGCAAGAAGAGGCAGAGGCAGG
>JACCPG010000443.1:32405-83868 GCA_016069955.1 Drepana arcuata | reverse complement strand
TGAGTAGTTTGCCTTGTAGGGGCTTGTCTGTATTATGAGCGCTCGTGTCGGCCAACGTAAATCGAGCTCGTCGAGTGTATGCGCACCGTCTAGAATGAGTGGAGTCTCTGGTGTAATGTGAATTGCGGGTTCGGCGCGTAAGGCGGTCGGGGCGGCGCTGCGGCTGGGCGGGCGGCGGCGCGGCGCGTATCGATGCGGGTGCGCGCGCACCGCCCGCGCCCCGCCGGTTCGATTTTCCCGTCGGGGAGACAGCGGCGCGCGTTGCATAACCGTGTAGCGGCCGGCACTCCGCGCGCGATCCCGCTCCGAGCGCCCGCCGCGAGCGCGCCCCACGCGCACACACGCGCCGCCTTTACGTAACGCGCGCCCACCGCGCACAGCCCCCCACGGATCACTCGGAGTGTTGACAGTGCGCCGGGAGCCTGCGAGGAGCGAGCCGCCGCTGGCTGGTAGGTGCCCGCGCTTGCCTTTGTCTGCGCGTGGTGGCGCTGGCCGCTGCGGCGGTGGCGGTCGCGTGCTGAATAATTGACGCGAGCTGGCCGGCGCTATCGACCCCTCGCGTGACTGGCGCGTATTACCCGCCGCAAGGACGCCGCGCTGGCTGCGGTACTACGCCACCGCTCAGCCCGCGCCGCCACCGCCGCAGCCGCCGCTACTGCTTGCTATACCCTATACAATCGATGCCGCTGTGCTGGTAACCTATTTAGCGCAGGTATCGCTATTTGTAAGTAGTCGGTGGAGCTGTCATTGTTGCGACGACGGTCCGGCGCACTCGGACAATGCAGGGGCTGATTCATGTTTAAGGGTGTTGTTGTTCCACGAAACGTTAATGACAGTTACACAACGATCGCAAGGAAACCCGTGATAATCATCCTAATGCTTTCAATAGATGTCTTGTATTGTAAATAGCATTCGTAAGTTCTAGCCTTAAATATCTGTAGCCATATCTCATTTGGTAGTTATGTAAAACCATTAAGGTTATATTTTAAGGTCTTACTGTTAATTGGAAAGGCGGCTTATCACCTTGAAATCCCTTCTATACTACACAAATGACGCGTTTTATGACTTTGAGGGTGTTAGCTAGTTCCTTTCACAACTATTACGTAAAAGTTAGCTTTCCATTAATGTATATAACCCCTGTCTCGGTATGCCTGGAATACCCTTACAAAGAAGACAATGTACGAAAACCCTTTTTTTTTATAATATAGAAAGGTTTTCATGAAAGAAACACCAATGAGTATGATTGATTCGTGATCCGAAACTCGCGTAGGTGTCGAGCTACGATCTTACTACGCGCTTCGTAGAGCGCTACGCAAGTTTCGTAGCCATTGAATCGTTATTGATATAACGGTATGAGAAGGGTCTAAAACACTTTCACTGAAAAATTCCCGGAGTAGGCACAGGGAAAGGGCGCCAGTTCTATCTAGACTTACACATAACAAGACAAAAGATACATTTATGTACTGTACTTCTTTGTGAAATTGTCTATATACATATACATATTTGTATATATTTAGATATTAGATGTATCTAAACTGAAAAAAAATTATTGACGTTAGTTTAAGGAACAAGATATTCAGTTTGCGTCGGCCCATAAATGGTGCAATAAAGGTTTTAATACAAATTACTATATGCCCTGAACTACAATGTAAGATCAGAACTCTGTACACCTGATGAAGTCTTCATTTGCCAACCAGAGCTGTATACACGACTTCTTAATTATGACAAACTTTAAATTTCAATTACATTCACGTAAAGGCTACCTTTTAGTAAATTATTTTTATCACACGCCTTCTCACAAGAGTTCCCTAAAGAGTAGACAGAGGCTGTAATTAGAACCTCATTTCGCCAGGGATATATTTGATACCAATCACAACTTGACAGATGTCTATGCAGTTTTCCCAACTTTATTTTCTGTCCCCTGAAGCTGGTCAAAATCACTATTTAGTTCAGAAAAAAAAATAAGTACAGGGTTAGCCATCGGGCTTTAAACATGTAATCTTAATTTCGCAGGCGACTACTTAAACCCGTCAACCCTCCAAATTGTGGCTCTAGTTTTTTATAGATATAAATAGTCATAAATGCAGAATATTACGCAAGTAACAAGTAACTTTTCAATTTAATATTCCAGTAACGTGTTCCTGCGCGAATGCCGCTTACATCTATATGGAAATCAGTTGGGAATCTGAACATCTGAGTACATTTTAATAGGCGCATCTCTAGAATGTAGAAAGATTTTTTTTATGCCGCCCGTTATTGTTTCCACACTACACTGTCTGTTAGATTTGTAGCTTTGATACAAAATTTACTACCCAATTAAACCATACATATAAACATATTAGCGGCCCGTCCCGGCTTCGCACGGGTGGACATAAGACGTTTTTATAAAAGAAAATATAGCCTATGTCACTGAGGGTGAATGTAGCTTTCCAATGGTGAAAGAATTTTTTCAATCGGCACAGTAGTTTTTGACTTTATTCATTACAAACATACACACACACAAAAATACAAATCTTTCCTCTTTATAATATAAGTATAGATATAAACATAGAAGTATTTTTATAAGCATTACAATTTTTTTCAGTTAACAATAATTCTTAACATTAAATGTTAAAGTAATTTGAGTTTCATGTGCATGAGCAGTATGTGTATGCAATAGCTGAGAGTGATTAGTAATAGTTAGCGAAGGTACCTACATATCTACATACATAGGTAGTTTGCGTGTATATGTTACTGAACTCCTAAACGGATCGGACCCGATAGGTGGCGCTACGATCGTGTATCAGGAATTTAATTTTTTTCACCCGAGCTAAGCTGGGCAGATCAACTAGTTTTTATATAACTTTCCGTAGTCGTATGTGAATATACGACCGAATTGTAATTAACATATAATATTCGTTCTTTTTCCGTCGTGTAGTGAGCAAAAGCCGCCAACCCCACCATTTGCTCCACGGTAGCTTTATCGTTCCCTTTGTATAATAAACATTTCTGAGATTTTTCCCAGTAGCGTATTAAAGGTACTTCAGAAATATATTAGCAATACTGTGGAGGAATTCTTTTATTGCCTCTCATTAAGTTCAACGTTAATTCGTCGAATTCCTTACCTGTCTTCTGCGTTTCAACCTATCCCGTTCTTTGACCGTGTATTAATTAATTTTATTACTACATTAATGATAATTTTGTCATTAGTGAACATATTTATAACCATGACTATTAAATTGAAAAAATAAACTTAAAATAACTTGAGTAGACTATTTTGTTATTTTATTTTCTTTGCTTTATAAGATGGAATTAGTTCATGTTTTTAGAATTCTATACTACTATTAAGCTGTTAAGAATATATAATATAATATTTTCATGCTATCGCAAAAGTCCCAAAAGGGTTAGGCAGATAGGGAAGGCGGTGAAGAATGTAAAGAAGAAGGTTTCTATACATGAAGGGACGTCTCGACGATTGCCAATGAAACAACATCTCGAGGTGGATCAAACAGTGTCGTTATTGTCATACATTCTGAGATGCTTATCATACTTTACTGAGTAAAGACCAAAAGTATAGCGACAGTCTCCTCTCATACCTCTTTAATTTAAAAAGTATATAATTGTTAATGAATTTCTGGAACAGTTCTTTAGAAAACATGTATGTATACGACGATACAAGTCGATATGTTAAATATTTGTTCGATAAAATGCAAGCTTTTTTTTGGTATAGATTCTAATTAACTTTTTTAATTTAATTGTTTTTTTTAATACTGGCCCAAAAGTTAATTACCTTGTTTGAATACTGGCCGTAAAGAAAATAAGAATTGTCAAAGTGACAAACATACACAATAAATCAGAACGCCGAGTCGCTAGATTTCCTTCAGCCGCTCTAACCACTATTTTCTTTTTTTTTCTCAAATAAAGAAACTCGTATACGTACTCGTATAATGTATTTGTATAGATTGTGCATTGTAATGTAATACTCGTGTATGTCTAATGTTATGTAAGTCGTTCGTGTACTCAAATGTGTAATACGGAACGTGTGGCCCCACGGTAGCACCTGAGCGTAATTGGGCCGCGGGCGTTCCATTTCACGTATGCCTTTAGGGTTGTACTCCTGCACGCAGCGGTTAACGCTAACACGTACGTTATGACAATACAATATTGCAGTTTCTTAATTTTCATTTCGTATTAGTCAGTAGAAAATACCACGCTTTTGCGCATTTCTTTTATTCTTGGTTCTCTCAGTGGGAGATCGGTTTTACTGTCGTTAGATTCGATTGTACGGTCTCTTGAGTTTAGTATGATTATTATTATTATTATATCCTCACGCCTTCCCCCAGGGTCCCCGAAGGGGTAGGCAGAGGTGTATAGGTAATACCCACACACCCACTTTCCGCCAGAGGTATATTAGGTGCCAACGTAACAGATGGCGAGTCCATCGCCGTTACTCCAGCACGACTATACATACGCCTTTGAATTTCTTCTTAGACGTATGCAGGTTTCCTCTTGATGTTTTCCTTCACCGCTAAGCTCGTGGTGTGACTAATCACTGTACTTAAGTTCAGAAAGACTCATTGGTACAGTCGGGATTCGAACTTGCGACCCTTGCGTCGCAGGCAACTGTCCAAACCACTCGGCCACCACGGCCACTATAGGATATAGCATATAGGTAATATAGCATATAGTTTGTAGCTTATATAAAATATTTTTTTTCAAGTTAAAGTATACATAGGTACTAGTTGGCCAGCCCAGCTTCGCTCGGGTGAAAATAATAAATTTCCTGAAACACGATCGCAGCGCCACCTATTGGATCCAATTGTGAATCTAAACCATTCTCGAATCCACCTGAAGGCACACAGAAAATTTCATTAAAATCGGTCCAGTCAAAAATAATATCAATTATACCCATCATTGCAATCATTTCAATCACAATGCAAGCATGTTGGAGTGTCAGATGTATTCCACATCTATATATCTGTTTAGCAATCATGAATAATACTAGCAATAAGCGAGTCTCGGAGCTGCTTCTGGTTTGATAATGTTCTGGAATATCACACATCTTATGTGCTTCAGCTATCCTATAGCTCCATCTCCATGCAGAATTTCATCCAATTCTGTTCAACCGTTCTGTCGTGATTGTATATGTATTATACCTCACACACTGTCACATTTATAATATTGTTAGGATTTATACAGTTATATAAATGCTGCTGGGCAAAGAGCTCTCCCGGTTTGATAAATTAATGTTATATAAAAAGCATTCATATATTTTTTACGATGTATGTAATGCGTGTCGACTTTCATTTTCTTCTCCTGTTTAGTTGTACCGTTGTGGCGACTTTAAATCATCGTACGACTGTACCTATACATTTTCGGTCCACAACCCTTGTGCACACACGCGAGGGTCGCTGCGACTGTCAGTATTGCAAAGCCTTTATACATATTTAATTACTTCAAAGAATACCGCGGCCATTTTCAGAAATAATCTATTACTAACTGCGGCTAATTAATTTGTTCTCATGACATTTGGAACTAATTGCCGGCTTCATTTGACTTGTTATATTTATGTTATTTATAGGATGTTGCATTAAAATGTATTTTATTGATGACATTTTGCCCATAAAACAGATGCTATTTATTATAGGTTTCAAATTACGTAAAGATAAAATAATAACAATAGTATATCTTCATACATACATACATATACACACCTCTGCCTACTCCTTCGGGGACCCTTGTGGGAAGGCGTGAGGATATATTATTATTATATCTTCACGCCTTCCCACAAGGGTCCCCGAAGGGGTAGGCAGAGGTGTATAGGTAATACCCACACACCCACTATCCACCAGAGGTATATTAGGTGCCAACGTGACAGATGGCGAGTCCATCGCCGTTACTCAAGCACGACTATTACATACGCCTTTTGAATTTATTCTCAGACGTACGCAGGTTTCGTCTCGATGTTTTCCTTCACCGTAAAGCTCGTGGTGTGACTAATTATTGTGATGTATTTATATATACAAATCTCTTAAAAAATTGTGGAACTTTTAGTCACGCCTTCCCACAAGGTCCCGAAGGGGTAGGCAGAGGTGTTACAATACATTTACATGTAACATTACACACTCCTTTCGCCGGCAAATCTGTCGGCGAAATAGTCTTTTATTTTTTCCTTAAATGTGTGGAGATTTTGTTTACCGTAAAGTTAGTGGTTTATGTTACATTACTACATCGGAAAAAGAGTTGCGCAATTGAAGTGGCAATGGGCTGGTCAAATATGTCGCAGAGACGATGACAGATGAAGTCAGCGAGCGCTTCACTGGAGGCCGCGAACGGGTGGCAGAAGCGTTGGAAGACCGCAAGCCAGATGGTCGGACAAGATTAAAAAGACGGCAGGGCCGACCTGAAGTA
The DNA here is from genome assembly GCA_016069955.1 of Drepana arcuata. Taxonomy (NCBI): domain Eukaryota; kingdom Metazoa; phylum Arthropoda; class Insecta; order Lepidoptera; family Drepanidae; genus Drepana; species Drepana arcuata. The sequence continues at coordinate 77,478 of JACCPG010000443.1, read as the reverse complement.
GGATCGCCGCATCAAGATCAGCTTGGAAATCCATGCAAGAGGCATTTGTCCAGCAGTGGACGCATATATGCTGAGAAGAGAAGAGATACATTACTGTACTACTTGAGGTCAAACAACTCATTAGTACAGACAAGGTTTGCAATCTGCAATCTTGACTGCGTATAGCACTCGGTCACTACGGCTCATTTTACCGTTGGCAAAAGGTGAAAGCAATTTTGCTGAGAGCCGGGCGTCACACGTAACCTATGTAAATGGATGCGCTACCCACCGAAGGCATGCTCATACCTACGCGGAACGTAATACCATACTTTTATGTTTTGCCCAAGCTTTTATTGCAATTGGCTATCTGCACAGTATATAGCATCTTGCCCATGGACTTACAGATATGTGGCTGATTATTAAGATACATGGTCCTAGAATGAACTCACGAATGCTACTTATATGACGCTTAGTTAATGTAAAGGAAGCAGCTATGTCATGTAAGAGTAATATTGTTATTTATATAATAATAACTTACTAACCCAGCTTTGTTGACAAGATAATAAGAACACGACCATGGCGCCCCCTATCGGGTACATGTACACCTCCTACCACGAAAATCGGTCGTGCCATTCTCCAGTGCTTGCAAGACTGACGCATAGCGATTTTTATAAGTTTATCTTTACACGCCTTTCCAGGGTTTCCGAAGGAGTAGGACAATTACTATATCTGAAAGTATTTATACATTTATTATGTTAAGGTTATCATGTTTATCTTTTCACTTTTTCACTTTTACACTGTCGCGGTAAACAAAAAAAAATACCTGTACCTAAAAGCTATTCTTGCATTGACATTTTGCTTCTTTTTCGACGTTTTATAAGTGATCACTTGGGCCTATCTGAAATAAAAAGATTTATAATAATAATAATATATCCTCACGCCTTCCCACAAGGGTCCGATTTTGATTTTAGATCAACTGAAAAATGGTGCAAGAAAATGACGCTGTTTTGTATTCTCCTGGTTTTCTTGGATTTTATTATTACGAACTGCATTGTATTGACTCAGAGAAGTATTGAGGAGACTATCTGTGTCCCACGGTTTCACGCGGTTTTCCTTGAGAAGTAGCATGATCATATAAAGCCTATTTCAATAAACGGGCTAACTAATGCAAAAAGGATTTCTCAAAAAGGCTTAATAATAGTTCTTGAGATAAGCGCGTTCAAACAAACTCTGCCCTGATTATTACTATGAGTATATACAATGAAAACAGATGTTTGAAAATAATACTGCTAGATATGCGCACAAAAAAATATATAAAAATAAATTAATACAATGGCAACATCTTTCGTGGAAATCAATCGAAAGTCTAACGGCAACTTTCAACGGAGACGGCGTATCCGAATGTGAATAACCTTATATGGCAGTCTTTTGAATATTATTTCGAATATCCCTTTGATTTGAATCGTAAGCCGTAAGCATATATGGATGCCGATAGGTTTCCTTTTTTTGATAAAGCTACATTTTACGGACCTATATGCTTTAAGAAAAACTAAAGAAAGGAGGAAATTATTCCCATATTTTTGATTTAAGAGTTGCACATAAACATACATTATATAATAAATAATATATGCTCACGCTTTCTCATTAGGGTCCCCGAAGGGGTAGGCAGAGGTGTATAGGTAGTACCCACACACCATCTTTCCGCCAGAGATATATTTTAGGTGCCAACGTGACAGATGGCGAGTCCATTGCCGTTACTCAAGCACGACTATACATACTTAAACATACATTGTTCCTATTTAAAAGTAGTTTTTGTTATAGATACACCGTAGTGTCTCTCATTGAAATTATATTGCAACCTAACTCATTGGACCAATAAGGTTGGCTTGATTGAAATACCTACAGTGAATAGTCACACTACAAATCTTATTGAAGGTGAATGTCGCGGACAACTTGCACAAGACTTAGAAGAATTTCAAAGATAACATGACAGTATGTGCAGTCATGCTTGAGAAACGGTGATTTACTCTCCATTCATCACGTTGGCACCTAACCAGGTCAATCTCCGGTAAGAAAAAGTGTTGACATACCTTTCCCTCCCGTTTAATTGGGATTTTTGTGAGAAGGCAGGAATATATTTATTTATTTATTTATTGATCACCAACAAGATGTACATTATTACAAGTAATATAAATCATTTGAAGTTGTGCCCGTGCTGAATGCCATCTTAATTATAGGTGAAAACTGCATGCCAAAAATCAGAAGACTAATTAACTAAAATTAAACAAACAAAATAAGATTAAACATCATAAACATCATTTAGCTAATGTATAAAATGTAGGTTTAAGGAGTTACATTATAAAGAAAGCATGTTACAATTAGGATTAATACTATTAGGACAAATTAATTATAGATCGCTTAAATTTAGAGGGTTTATCAGAGAAGATATCGATGCTATTTGGAAAGTTCTGGTCGTCCCTGATTTTGCCTTCAGCAATTTTATGGAGAGCATTGTAGTGACGGATGAGCCTATTAATGGGAGAGAAGCTGCCTTGGCGTGAACGCGAGATTTTTTCAACAAACGGTTTGAGATTCGCAGTCCTGGGTTGTCTCGTTGGTGTTGAGAAATTTATTAACTTTAATAAATGAGGGGAGTCAATTTTACCATTTATAATATTGTACAGAAACATGCTGCCCAATTGATTCCTTCGAGTAGAAAGAGATGAAAGCTTAAAGTGCTGCAATCTGTCGTATATACCCACAGAATAATATATAATATAGTATTATGTAGCTTAGTACTTTGTTTTCATCTCTTTATTGCTACCTCGTGTCCCATATATCAGTTTTGAGATATGTTTAATGGCTCTGTGTGCTATAAAATCCAAACTGCTATTTTTCAGGCTCCCATTTACCGCTGCGACTTTTGGGCTTAGCATATGATAAATTTTATCTTATTATTGTAGAGATGTACGGAAGGGTTGAATAAACTCGGCATTCTTTGATATTTTCACTGGGGTCTTTGAACTTTAAGTTGGTCAGCAAAATAATGTGGTGTATACATTGCTTATGTAAAATAAGCAGGGAAATATAAGTGGGAAATATTAAACTTTACGCTTTCCCAAGTTTTCTGAAGAGGTAGGCAGAGGCTAGAATACAAATCCCGCCTAATTTATACGGTACGATTTCCAGTCCCAATGTGAAAAATTCAAAAGTATTTGAGGTTACATGTTGTTACTCATATGTGTCAACGTATAGACGGACTTCTAATGAAACTTGAAGAAAAGACTCTCTGCTACTTCAAACCAGCCTCAGAGACACAAAGATTTCAAATTCCAACTAGACAAATTACTATTTCTGATGAGCTTTAAGGTGAAAGAAAACATCGATAGAAAACCTGCATAATATGTTTGAGACGAAATTCAGAAGGCGTATGTATAGGCGTGTTTGAGTAACGGCTATTAACTCGTAATATGTCACGTTGGCACCTAAAATATAGGACCGGCGGAAAATGGGTGTGTGGGATCTACCTTCACACTTTCACCTTCGGGGATCCTTGTGGGAAGGCGTGAGAATATTTTTTTGAATGCCCATTGTTGAAGTATAAGTAAAATTAGTATCGTCACAAGTTGTGGGTTCGTATTGCACAGGTTGCATAACGTTATCCCATCCCGGTTCAATTGGTTCCAAGTACACGTAGAATATACGCATAGTCCCGCAGTGGCGCCGAACCCGCCGGGTGGGCCGGGGAGCGAGATAGCCTTGAGCGGCCCTCGCAACCTTTATTTTCTTTATTACTACCCCACCGACCTACTAATTGTGTTGTTTGGTACTAGTTACATTGTCAAATTGACTGATACGTTATTTCAGCTCTGTTTATAATATATAGTATAAAGTCAAAGTCACTTTTAGCCTATACACTTAGATCTGTTCAACTACGACTCTATGCAAATGCGATATTAGGAAGGTTCGTATAGTTTGTATGTTAATATTACAAAGGGAGCGTCAGGTGGAGCTTTATTTGTCCGGATGAAACCGGAGCGCCTGCTGGCGAATTTATAAAGTTTGTATGTTTTTGAGTTCATTTGCGGGGAGTTCTCTTAGCTGAATCAATTTGTGAACATATTTTTTTCTATAGACAGCCTTTTATTGAGGAAGGCTGTAAAGGTTATATTTGATCATGACCCAAGGGAGCGGACGTAATACGTACGCGTAAGCCGCGACGCCCGGGTAGTATATATATTTATATATTTTCATACAAGAGTCCCAAGAACAAGCCTTGCGAGTACCTAGTAGTTCTCCACTAGGGGAATCGTGTCCTTTATGGACCCCTGACAACGAGTAGGTATAGTATAACATTGTATGATAAGAGATTGAATTGCTAAGACGTGAAAGCGATCATACATATATACATACATACATATCATCACGCCGAGTCCCTAACGGGGTAGGCAAAGAGTATAGAGCGCCAGTTCTCTCTAGACTTACATACCTCTTTCGGTTTTTATAAGCTTAGATGAAGCTTAAAAAAGCTTAACTAGTGTTATGCTTAGGTTTAAAATATAGCAATTATATTTCCAAAATAAATCCTACTTTATCTTATAAATGTGAATGTTTGTAATTTTTACATGGCGCACGAACTGTTGGACGAATTTGGAACGAAGGCTTATGACGAGGATTAACACACAGGCTACGTTTTATTCTGAACAAATACTGTTTATGTTGGATTATAGGTATCGTTGTGAAGCCGCGGATAACACCGCAGGCTACAGTAATAGACTACTACATATTATAAAAGAGAGCCGTGGTGGCCGAGAAGTTCCAGTTCCAGCCTGCAACACAAATATTGCAAGTTCGAATGCCAACTGTACTTACGTGATTAGTAATAGTGATACCACGAGATTTACGGTGAAGGAAGAAGAATGAAGAGGGAGTTGCCCTCTTCTTCTTTATTCTCCTAGAAAGCTTAGGAGACATACAAAACGAAGAAAAACTAAATTACTGCGGTTAAAGCTGCGAGGCACACTAAGTTTTGAATATTAACATTCAAATACTTTACACGTTCCATATCTACCAGGTTGCGTGTTCAGTTTGAAGACATTTTGGATACATTAATAATGTGATATTTGACCTAGGTTTGTTGACGTCCATTGTTATTTAATATTTAATTCTTACACACATCAACATTCCGTAATGGGAGTTGATATGTTGATCTGATAGCCGCGTGGTTAATGATTCAAACCCCGTCGGTATGATTACAGATCTATGAGCTTTGAACTTCCTTTAAGAGCTTCCTCCCTCCACTTCTGAGAAGAAATTCAATGATGCGTTGAGGCGAGAGTTACGCCATCTGTCGTTGCCCTTTGAGTAAATATATAGAGTATGTAAATCAAATATGTAAATCTTTGCCGTTAATTGTGATAGAAGGGGAAGTCATATACAACGACTACTATTGGTCTTATCGTCTTCCTCCGTGGAAACCTTAATCAATTAGGTATATATTTACGTATATACTAGTAATAAAGTACATATTTACTGTTAAATGGTTCTATTCAACATTGAAATATTTGTGAATCCGATAATTTCCTGAGATAAGGACAGAGCTTTCAATCGAATACACAAACTCTACATTTATAATTTATATTATTTATATTAATAAAGATTATATAAGGAAACTGGCGCTCTATCCACTCTGCCTACCCCGTTAGGGACTCGGCGTGATGATATGTATGTATGTATATAATAATTTATATATTTAACAATAATCATAATTTATCTCAAAATTCACTCAATTTGAATATGACATTTTTCTTCTTTTCTTCAGAGAAAATGTTCACGTGGCCTGTATTGTGGTCTATGCCTAATGACAATTACTAAATGTTGTTGTTCAAATGAAATATAAAGCTGAAAAGAGGTCTCATGGTAATTTCAAATGAGTTTTTTCAAATGTATCCTGATGAGGTATCTAATAAATGTTTTAGCTGTCAATTATATGCGTGTGAAATGGGAAATTATGGGACTATGAGAGAATATACGTGTTCGTATTAGCATGTAGCTGTTTTCTCGTATTTCGCGGTCCAATGGGCTGAGCAATCTATCTAATAAAGCTTTGCCTTTTGTGAGCCCTTTGTTAAGTTATTTGAATTACTTTGAAGTGTTCGATTGAAACAGGAAAAGTAGGAAATTGCGCCTCAGACCTACTACAAGGAAGCATATATTTTATAATGATTGTAAATTTATTCCCGAATGTTGAATAACAAACGGGCTCAGTCATCAGTATTAATAATGTAACAGGCACTCTAACGTGCACGTTTCCTACTATTGAATAATATACTAATATATCCTCACGCCTTCCCACAAGGGTCCCCGAAGGGGTAGGCAGAGGTGTATAGGTAATACCCACACACCCACTTTCCGCCAGAGATATATTAGGTGCCAACGTGACAGATGGCGAGTCCATCGCCGATACTCCAGCACGACTATACATACGCCTTTGAATTTCTTCTCAGACGTATGTAGGTTTCCTCCCGATGTTTTCCTTCACCGTAAAGCTCGTGGTGTGATTAATCACTGTACTTAAGTTCAGAAAAACTCATTGGTACAGTCGGGATTCGAACTTGCGACCTTTGCGTCGCAGACATGCAAGATATGCAAGTAAATAGCTCCGGATGGCAGTTGTAAGAGAAAAGATTACGTAGAAGTTAAGTTACATAGAATTAAGATTTTTTAACCAACTAACATAATAGAAAAAAAAATTGATGTCGTTAAAAACTAAGCAAAGCTTGCAATATAGGAACTAGACAACATGATCGCATGGGTACGGTAATGGTATATAATGGTACGGTATTTCAATTAAAATAATTCATAATAAAATGCCACACGACGGACTTGCCATCTGTCACGTTGGCACCTAAAATAGATCTCTGGTGAAAAGTGAGTGTGTGGGTATTACCTATACACCTCTACCTATCCCTTCGGGACCCTTGGGGGAAGGCGTGAGGATATATTATTAAAATGCCACAGTAATATAAACAAGCCTTGTGTTAAAGCACAGCGATATTTAACAGTTACCTGACACCCGTACACCGTGCATATTTTTGTCTGTGTGTTTCTGTGTTTCTTCGGGCTATAAAAGCTACCTCCGTTTTACTGAAAATGAATTCAACAATTGTTGTTACAAACATTCATCCATACAGAATTGGTCATACCAGTAGGATGTGTATTGTATTCAAATGTGGATCCGATCGAATTCCTGGGTCTATGGCTGTGGCGTCCGCTTCGCTGTGTCTGGGCGGGTCGAGAGGCCGCAACGATGCGGCACCTGTTAATCTAGGTCGTTCGATACAGGCGTACAGGCATAGTCAAACATAACGAATCGTAATACACGCTTTACAACTAACAGGGCTTTACTGTTGTACAAATTATTCAATTATTGAATGTTTAAATATAGGTCTGTGCAGCAGCGGGCTGACACTCTTGCCGACTTTTTTTTAATTCTGTTCCCCTCAGGTCGTTAACCGTAAAAATTTATAATATTTTGCAATATGAACCTTTTTATTTTATGTAATACCTATATATAAAAAAAATATTCGATCTGAAATATGCCACGCCTAAAATGCGCCATCCTTGACTGTAGCCTACTCAGCTTGCTGGTAAATCCGCCATAGGATCAGACACCCTCCATACGCCCGTCACATAGTATCTAGGTACTCCAAGCATCTTGACGTGAAGTCTTCCATTCGCCTTCAAACGTCACAATAGAATCAACTTACAACTTACAACAACAAGAAGAAAATAGATCTTTCGTTCAAAACACAGCAGCCAAGGGGTACTACTGTCAGTCATGTTAATGTGATGAGTTAGTTTTCTAGTACCCCGTATAGAATATTTATGTTGGCAGAAGTCGGAACCGTTTGTGTCTCATGCTACTAAGACGGCTACTTCTTTCGTAAATAGGTAGCGTGCGAGTAGTAGTATGTATATCCCAGGAGAGTATAGAGTATGGTAATCGCCTACCGGTAGGCGTGTTGTATGTTGTTAGCCACATTTCTTGTAGAAAATTAGAGCATTGACCGCAGAGAGGGTAAAAGGGATTGGGCTTGGCAACTATTCGGTTATTATTATAGAGCGCCACTCTTCTCTAGACTTACAGACCAAAGAAGTCTCTTCCTAGATCTAGGAACTTGAACCGTGGACCTTTGCCTCTTCTTTCGCATACTTTCATTTTGTTTTGGTTAGTCAATCTTTCATCCCTAATACTTTCGATATATACTTTTCTTAATTTTTACAATCACACCTAGTTCGCGCCAGTTGCGGATCTCTGCATTGGGGATTGCAAAAGTAGGTTAATCCAACATATTTACATTAATATGATTTATTTAAGTCTACGAATTCGCATATTTATGGCAAATGGAGTTATTTTCTAAAATGGTTGCGACTTCGAACTGTGTTTACAGCAACACCAAGCCTATTTGTGTTTTAAGTCGGCTACATTCTCAATTAGGGCGTTTCTTTGATAGCGCAACACTCACAAAACAAATGAAAATCTCGAGCGTCGCTGCGTTATACAGATAAGCTTTAAGCATCCCAGTGTAAGGGTGCTTAAATAGAGAATAAAACGCGGTCCCTTTGATATATGGTTCATTTTATACTTACTTTAATCCTTGGAATTAATTACATTTGCTTTACGTGTCAATTCAACTAACTTTATCACTAGAAGTGAATTTGCTTTATACAAATGAAACAGTTGGACTATAAGTTTTACGGACAACTATTTTAATTGGTTTATGGCTCGTGGCCATATCACACGATCCCCAAAGGGTGAGGTTTACTGACATCAAAAATAGATTTACATGACTGGACATACGTTTACGAAATTGTATTCCGAAGTGAGCATGTCTACGATGACCTTTACCGTAGGTATCGTGATTTGTCAAGTCACTTTACTTAAGAAAACTTATTGTTATAAGATTGATGCGTACACTATTCCAATAAAATCGGTAATCGTCTCATTACTTAATTAATCCAAGTATCTTGTTCACAAGTGCAAAGTATTTATTTGGTGTGTGTGCTATTAAAGTAGATGTACCTATTTTCATTTATGTACATACATATCAACACGCCCAGACCCCAGGCAGAGTGTGAGAGAAAGAAATGAAATGAAATAATTTATCTTTCACAAAGCTATGTACAGAGGATCAGCTATACAGTTAACTAAGTGAATCACGCCTTTGTGTGAGACTGGTGCCTGTACGTGTGTGTGTGTGTTTTGAGTGTATGTGAAGAGGAGTGCTGCGGAGTTTTGTATTAAATAGTTAGGAAATTGCTAAGAAAGGGAGTAAAAGGCAATGCTTTCTGTTTTCCCCCCCAAACACTTTCACATTATACATCTATTTCGTCAAACTAACTTCAGTAATTCTTTCAATATGTTAACGTAACACCAATTTGTTCATCTTTCTTTATTCACACCGTCAGCTATGTATGTATGTACTTTGATTATGTATAGTGTAGACTTAACGTACTTACGGATGGCTTGGTCTGTCCATAATATTATAGTTTGTACAAATGAACCTAAAGTTACGTTACAGTATGTAGGTAAATGTAAGGAATTGTACTACCTTGAATATACTTTGTCGGGAATCCACTATAAAAACGACCCTCTCAGCATTCTCCATGTCTACATTCGAATAAAAAGAAAAGAGGGAATGCGTACTAAATTAAGCCCCAAACGTCCTTGACACATTTACAAGACGTAGCATGAGTAGAACATTTTATACTTGAGATGGACGGCGGAACAAAGGAATAATTTTAAACCGATTTAAAGAAAGAAGTTCACCATTATCAATTCGTATTTCGAAGGCGGTCTAATAAGAAACAACTCTTTATGATGGTAGGCAGTTTATTTCAGGTTCGTGAGTAAGATTATGTTATGTGTATGCACATAAACATACTAGTTCCAATCCTGGCTTTAAACCTAATATTTATGGGGTCATCGTCCTGCATTAATCGTCATGTGCTTGTTGATTAGGTCTTTGCAGTAATATTACCTTCTCAACATTTCTGGGAATATCAGTCATCGAGTCAAGGTGTGACCGAAAATATATTTGTAGATTCCTGACAGAATCAGAATCAGACAGAAATTTTAAATAATTAATTAGTAGCTATGGTTTCATTATAATAATGGATGTTGGTATAATGCTTCAGGCGTCCAATGACTGATTTTAAGGTTGTTTACCTTTCAAGGACGGGGGCGTCAAGACTACTCAAATTCGGCAAGCATGTTTGACAAGACTGATGAATGTGGACGATGTGAAAGAAGTCTGTAAGTCTAGAGAGAGCTGACTCTTTACTCTCTTTGTCTAGCCCTCAGGCACTCGCCGTGATGGTACGTCTGTATGTATGCATTTTTAACTCTATAGACCGATCAATAAGCGCATTGGTGACTGTGCTATAAACACCTCATATCTGCGTGCATTCAATGTGTTATGGGATACTTTACGTGTTAGAATTACATACTAATTTCACAAGAACTTAAAGCTGGTACACAAAATAATATAAGTCGTGCAACACAAAGGTTGCAAGTCCGAACCCCGACTGTAACAATGAGTTTTTCTGAACTTAAGCACAGTTATTAGTCACGAGCTTTACGGTGAAGGAAAACACGCTTACATTTGAGAAGAAATGCAAGACGTATGTACAGGCGTGCTTGAGTAACGGAGACGGACTCTCCATCTGTCACGTTAGCACCTAAACAATATCTCTGGTGGAAAGTGGGTGTGTGGGTGCTACCTATATACCTTCACCTACCCCTTCGGGGACCCTTGTGGGAAGGCGTGACGATAATAATAATAACACAAAATATTTCGAAGATATATGTAGCGCCTAAGCTACTGTAACTGTAAAAAATACTAGATTCTCCTTAGTTATAATGAATCAAATCCCTGTGGTCCTGGCCTACACGTTTCCATCTTGGGCCTGCAGTCGTTTTCATGCCATTCTTACATCTTAGACACTGTCTTCTGTAGTATAAATATAATACTAATATAATAAAAGGGTATTCGTTTGTTTGAACACGCTAGTCTAACTACATACTCAATTTGAAAATTGTTTTGCATTAGATATCCTTTGTTTATTGAGGAAATAAATTTCTCGTAGTATGGTATGGTTCTTCCAGGTAACTATAAATGAATAATATAACCCGAAACCCGGTTTTAATATTGAAAAAAAAACATTAACTAATATTTGTCTGGCGCTCTCTGGCGTCTAATTTGAAGGCGTCTTACCACTGAGACAGAAATGTTCATAACCTGATTGATTTACGATTCAAGAAGTCATACCTCGAAAGACCTTTACGAGTTCAAGGGCTATTTATATAGTTGTCGGTTGGTTGCCAACGGTTCAAACAGATGCTTACAAAATATATTCGATTGAAATGTACCGCCTGCCACCACTCCGCGACTCCACAGTATCGACCCAGCCGTTTACTAAGAATACCACCATTGTTATAGACTAGTGGGGTGGCCTACGACATAATCGGTGAGAAATATAAATATAGATAGAATAGAAGATACATCATTATTTAGATTTTACCCACGACTATTTGACATTTATTGAAATCGTTCGATGGGAAACAGGAAAGGTTTAAGGAAATCATTTAGAAAAAACCATGGGAGAAAGGTTTGAGAACAAATTTTAATAAGTGCATATGTATATCCTCACGCCTTCCCACAAGGGTCCCCGAAGGGGTAGGCAGAGGTGTATAGGTAATACCCACATACCCACTTTCCTCCAGAGGTATATTAGGTGCCAACGTGACAGATGGCGAGTCCATCGCCATTACTCCAGCACGACTATACATACGCCTTTGAATTTTTTCTCAGACGTATTTTCCTGCAGGTTTTCCTCTCGATGGTTTTCCTTCACCGTTAAGCTCGTGTTGTGACTAATCACTGTACTTAAGTTCAGAAAAACTCATTGGTACAGTCGGGATTCGAACTTGCGACTTTACGTCACAGGCAACTGTTCAAACCCCTCGGCCACCACGGCTCCATGTATAGTTGTGTTTGAGAAACGGACTCACCATTTGTTACGTTGGCACCTTAATATATTTCGGGCGATCAGAAAGTGTAGATACGTCTCTGCTCACCACCCTTTTCTAAATACACATTAAATATGCCAGAATTAAGCCCGCGAACATCAGCACACAAGTCACTAGTCAGGGTCTGCCTGTCCCTTCGTGCCAGGCAGCCTGTGGATATAAAGTTATAACGACTTTTTGACTAGTTCTGCCATTTTAGGGGTATGAGAAGTTTTGTATTTCTGAATACTGATGAAATATAAGCGCGAGGCTAGATTACCTGTGTATTAAACCCTTGTCAACGCACTTCTGGCTATGGGTATATGTAACTTTTACAAAAACAGATTTTTGGGAGAGAGAGAGAGAGAGAGAGAGAGAGAGAGAGAACAATTGCGCTAGCTATGGTATGAACGTGCAATACCGGACATCTTGTATTGTCGGCTTTTTATAAACAGAAAACCAGCGAAGCTACGAACAAATCCACGTTTCCAATACTACATTAAAACAATTATTACAATTGGACCCAGATTTCAGATTAGTTAAAAGAAACTCTTTAGCTTTGTAATATTAATTTTAAGAGAGGTAGGGTACAACGGGTTTCCCGTACGAATTTGGAGCTGCCCGACTGGGGCAATACATCCGCCCTATAGAAGTCCGTAGCGAAATAACACAATTATCTGTGTTGTGTTCCTACGCGGCGAATAAGGTTTCCAGTAATGAGCTCCTTGGGGAGGGGGGAGAATTGTTATATTGTGTTGGCAACAGAGGGATTAGTCGCATTATGCTGCCAACACAGTATAACTCCGAACACTTCGGTACTATGATACGGTACGGTGATACTTCGGTATTGTAAGCGTTAATAGGCTGCGGTAACCGTTTTCCATCGGGTGGGCCGTATGCTTGTTTGCCACTCTTGTTGTATAAAAAAAAATACTAGTATTATTGCTCCTATCTCCTATCTCCTCCTATATATATTATCCTTTGCTCACAAGCGGCTTGGAATCACTAAGTCTGAGGAGAGACTTTGCCTCCCCGTGTGTGTTCTACCGTTTGTATAACAGGGAGTGTTCAGCAGAATTGTTCGACATAATGCCCACTTCCACCTTCTACCACCGCACCTCTCGCCATCGACGGGGAATTCATCCCCATACCTTGGAACCACAAAGGTCTCGCACTGTGCGCTTCCAAAGGAGTTTTCTTCCGCGAACGCTTAGGCTGTGGAATGAGCTCCCTGTTGAGGTTTTCCCTGGAGAGTACAGCATGGAGTTCTTCAAGAAGGGTGTGAAAAGATTCCTGCAGGGTCGGCAACGCGCGAGCGATACCCCTGGTGTTGCAAGCGTCCGTAGGCGGCGGTAACCGCTTACCATCAGGCGGACCGCATGCTTGTTTGCCACCCAAGTGGTATAAAAAAAAAAATATATATATTATTGATAGGATAAAAGCAATAAGTAACAAATGGACCTACGAGCTATACCTACGCATCGTTTATGTATTTGGCAGCCCTATCCGCCAGTTTGGGGAGTCGTCAATCAGAGCGTTTCATTAGGGAGGGTTGTGACAGGAAAACAAGCAATATCGACCTGCGAGTACAGGTGGGCTGGTCAAATAGGCCACTAGTGTGCTAGCCGCTGACCGGCTGCCGGCTGGCGCCTGGGAATCGATCCGCGACCTCATGCTAGAGGGGGTATCCTAATGTCGTGCATTTCGAGCTATAGGTAATTATGCTCGCAGATCGCATGGTATAAATAATTTGTTCAAATATTTCAATATATTTATATCTTTAAGCCTACACGGCCACCACGGCCGTGTATTTCGAGTTATCGCCTATATCACAAAGATTGCGAGTTCGATTTCCGACTATAGGTACCAGTTTTTCTGAACTTAAGTACCTACAGTAATTAGTGACACTGCGAGCTTACGTTAAAGGAAACACCGAGAGGCGACCTGCATACATTTAACATTTGAGAAGACATTCACAGACGGATTCAAAGTTATGTTTAAGTAACGGCGGTGGACTCGCCATCTTTCATGTTGGTACTATAATACCCCTTCGGGGACCCTCGTGGGGTGGCGCGAAGGTGTATTATAATTTGAACATTTTACAGAATAGTAATTTCTACTAGGCTATTCTTTTCGTATTATTAATTCACCTATTAATTCAACCATTAACGTCAATTATTTGTTTGTCAAAGTGAATGACTGATATGTCTGATGTCAGGTTTCCAAAACTTAGTTTTTTGTTATTATTTATTCATAGCACGGATACTAGTATTTTAGTCGCACAGGTTTATTAACTAATAACATAGTTAAATCACTTGTTTTCGTTAAATACATGTAATATGTCACTTGCGACAATTTATGTAAGCTTGAAATAAAAATAGGACAAGGTTGTCCGTGCATATATGTGTAGGGATAATTACCAACATGCGGTCTAACGAGAGGGCCACATGCGACGGTTGGATTGAGAACCAATTTCGGCTTTTTGTAACATAGTCATATTTACGTATGTACTAATTCAAGTTTACAATAAAAATTTATGTATAAAATTTTGTAATAGAAACATCTTTTTAGCGCGGCTACTCTCACTTTAATCTATAGCCACGCCTTCCAAGGCAGAGTTATTACAACATTCCAACTTGATAGACGACGAGTCCGCCTTTCCTGAAGTACAACTAGAGAAAGTGTTTTGAATTTCTTTTGAAACGTATATATTAAGACGCAAAAACGAGAGGAAACCAAAAAAAAGAGAAAAGCATAGTCATGCTTGAGTAACGATGGACTCGCCACCTGTCACGTTTGCACCTTATATGTGTCTGGCGGAAAGTGGATGCGTGAGTATTACCTATACACCTCTGCCTATCCCTTCGGGGACCCTTATGAGAAGGCGTGAGGATATTATTTATCACTATAAAGATCAGACGTCAGTTCTTAGTTAGAATGTGTAAGCTTAAGATGAACAAAGTATACCGAAAATATATTTCAGGTCCCTTTTCCAATGTATGTACTCCAGACATCAAGTTATTTATTCATGGCATGCCGAGTTATTATATCGGATAATTGTCTTGAAGTTTTGTAGACTATCCCTCTGGGTCAGTAGGTACTTCTTTTAGTTCAAAGGTACTCATTTCCGTCTATGTACCCTTAACATATGTACTCGCGTTATGCAAAGATTTTGAAGATCGGTTGAGTGGTTAAGACGTTAAGCGTACATAAAATGCACTCAAAAAGAAATCATTCACGTCGGTCTTAAAACATTTTAATTATGACATTATCGGCTGCGCTTCTTGTGAGGCCCAAACTTTTTAATTTACCAAAGCCTTGGGGCTGATCACGCGATGGTTTGTGCCATGTCGTTGGAAACCAGAAAATTACATGTCACTTTTGACTATGACTCAGTTGTGCGAGGTATTTCGTAACATTAAATTAGAAGCCATATTTGTAATATTAGCGAGAGTATTGAACGATTGAAATAAAAAAATCGGCGGCAGTCCCCGAGTGCCACACGTCGATTTTTTTATCAACTTATGCAATACACGTATATACTTTCTCACAGACAGCTGCTTACGTACTAGGCATGCTTTTTCAGTTCAGTTGTTTCCATACTTCCCGGCAATTTTGAATTTGGAACTGTTCTATATTCGAATGTGTTTAAATTTTGAATGTGTTAGGTTATTTTCGTTACGGAATTTCTGGATTCGGTCTCCACGCTCAAGGCCCGCGATAGAAGCTATGCAATCATTGATGTAAAAAAGAATAGATACGTCTTACCGCGCTCGGCTTGGCTAACTCAACACAAGCTAATTGGCTTGAGTCAACTTAGTCGCAGCTTGACTGGCAATGACGTAGCACTTATTCAGCATTTAGAAAAAATGCCTTCTTAGGTGCTTAGAAACTGCAGAACATATACTGGACGAGTGTAAAAAAACAAGAAGGATGTGTCTTTTCATTTGTAAGTAATGTAAATTTGTTTTATCTTTCAAAAATACGAAAATTTTACATTAAATTTTAATCCGAATTAACTCCTGCGACGATGGCACTGCGCCACTCGCGCGAGCGAGAAAAGTAGCGCGTTACGTTTAAGAGCGAAAGAGAGAACGTTTAAAGCTCGACATATTGGCACGTGGCTGTGCTGTTATCCCTTTCTGACAACTAGGATTCATATACTTCGTCTTCTTTTAATCTCACCAGTGTGCTTAATGCCGTTGTGTGAGTTGTGTATTGTAGCTATATGCAGGTATAGCATAAAATTTGCCATGTTTATACTTCATATTCAAGGAGTATAACGTCTCTAGTATGCAATAGCTTAAAAATAACGAATATGTCTATGGATTTGTTCTTACAGACTCAAAATTTTGCATAGAATACCGAACGCGAACAACCATACAAATGCTTTGTCATTTTGACAAAAAAGTTCTATGTCTCACTTCCCGTTAGAAAACGCCATATATTGACGCTATTGAGATATTTTTCCCTGAGAACTGAACTTCAAAAGAATTGAATTAAACTCAGGCCATCTAAGAGGGAATCAAATTTACATTCTTATTGATATAGCCATTTCTTTATGAATATTTTTTTATTTCCCTTCGTACACGTACTTCTACTGCGGTCGAGTATATATTAAGTCAACTTTTAAAAGTAAACATTGCTCTAGAATTCCGTAACTGTTTCCTGTCTTCATTTGTGTCAAATATACCAAGTTTTGATCGGCTAAATATTAGTTGCGTTGAGAGCGACTCGTGACTCCTTGACGAGGGTCGGCGCTCCTTGTTGCTTGAAATATATCAAGTACCAATTCAATTATGCAAATGTTATTCTAAAGGGGTTGGCCACTTCAACGTCTATTGAATTTTAAATTGTTCCTTTTGTTATGGAATAGGTTATGTGCTTTAGAATTCAAAATTTTGAGAGAAACAAGTGACAGACTGGCAAGACGGGCAACAACAGAAATCAAGGAGATTTTTCAGTTGACAAAGATCGTGTAGATACGTATTTCTTTATACAAATTAATACGTATATTTTTAATACATTCATTGAATTAAAATTATATTTCATTTTTTTATATTAAATTGCATAGTATATATAGCCGTGGTGGCCGAGTGGTTCGAGCAGTTGCCTGCGACGCAAAGGTCGCAAGTTCGAATCCCGCCTGTACCAATGAGTTTTTCTGAACTTAAGTACAGTGATTAGTCACACCACGAGCTTTACGGTGAAGGAAAACATCGAGAGGAAACCTGCATACGTCTGAGAAGAAATTCAAGGCGTATGTATAGTCGTGCTTGAGTAACGGCGATGGACTCGCCATCTGTCACGTTGGCACCTAATATACCTCTGGCGGAAAGTGGGTGTGTTGGTATTACCTATACACCTCTGCCTACCCCTTCGGGGACCCTTGTGGGAAGGCGTGAGGATATATTATATAAATTGCATAGTTATATTATTGAATATTAGTCGGATTTTTGTACGTTTTCGACGTGTATGAATACATAAAGAGTTGCTCAGTTTAGGATCTTTTCGGTAGTGGTGTGAATATAGGGACTCTCTTGGACACACTAATGTGTTAATATAGGGACTCTCTTGGACACACTAATGTGTTAATATAGGGACTCTCTTGGACACACTAATGTGTTAATATAGGGACTCTCTTGGACACACTAATGTGTTAATATAGGGACTCTCTTGGACACACTAATGTGTTAATATAGGGACTCTCTTGGACACACTAATGTGTTAATATAGGGACTCTCTTGGACACACTAATGTGTTAATATAGGGACTCTCTTGGACACACTAATGTGTTAATATAGGGACTCTCTTGGACACACTAATGTGTTAAATCGATGATGGCCATGAGTGTGTCGTAAAAATGAATTTATTGCTGGTTTTATGTGAAGGTAGATACCGTAAGTAGCTTTGCGTATCTACTTACGATTCAGTTGTAAAGGTTGAAGAAATATTTTATTCTGCCACATTTATAATTTATGATACAGTTTCTTTTCTAGCTTTAGTTCCGTTTGTGGAAAGGTCTAGTTTTGAGGATCGTATTTGTTCACATAAACCCCGTTAGCTTTGGGGTCAAACAACTCAAAGAGCCTTACCCGTATCGTGAACTTTCGTGCCTTTCTCTACGGCACTGTTTATATTGGCAGAGCCTTTAAATGGGATGACATATACGAACCCTCCAAATATGGTTCATAGCTTAGATGTATATTTACAAAAGGCCGAAATTTAATTAGGTACTCCTTCAACTAAAGGTCTACGCCCCGCAGACGATTGTTTCACGAAATGAAATTAAGCAGACGGATATTTTATGGCGTAATTTAATATTGCTGTAATCAGTATTTTTAGTTTCGTTTGATTTCTACCACAAGTCTCATATTTCTCCGACTACCTAAATTGTACACCGCTTCAAATATTTTTCTATATAAATATATAACACTGTCATTATATGTTAATAATAGGTAGGTACTTTAGGTACTTCGAAGCTTTCGTTTTTGAAAGTCGGTAAAATATCCACTAATAATAATACAAATACAATGTTTATTTCTTGTAAGTATGAATACTTGTATCAGGAAACAGCGCTCCTCCATATCCAGTCCGTTAATTGTGTTTATGTAGTTTATATATATATATATATATATACATACATACATTGCATTACATATACATACATTGTCATATCTTTACTGGGACCAGAATCCAACCGAATTGGCCCAAACCAACTCCCGCTCAGATTGCTGTAACTATTTGTATATAGAGTAACAATCCCCCAGAGATCACACAACATCATAAATGACATTGAGGATGAATGTCAAACGTACATCAAGCTAACGAGTGTGTTGCCAACTTGGCAATCAACACAATCATAAAACCACTCAAGCGCACTCTCATTAAGTGACTTCGTTAGCGATAAAAGGTACTTTATAATCTACACTAATATTATAAAGAGGAAAACTTTGTTTGTTTGTTTGGTTGTAATGAATAGGCTCAAAAACTACTGGACCGATTTGAAAAATTCTTTCACTGTAGGGAAGCTACACTATCTCCGGTGAACATAGGCTATATTAAATTGGACCCGATAGGTGGCGCTGCGATCGAGTTTCAGGAATTTAACTTTTTCACCCGGGCGAAGCTATCCCTTTCTGTGTGTCTTAAGGTGGATTCGAGAATGGTTTAGATTTACAATTGGACCCGATAGATGGCGCTGCGATCGTGTTACGGGCAATTTAACTTTTTCACCCGAGCGAAGCTGGGCGGGACAGCTAGTTAATAATAAATAGCCTTTGTTACTTTGCAAGGCGACGTTAACATATGTTCAGTGTGAATATATGTAAAGAATTATATCTTAGATCGAATCCGCAATGAAGAGATTAGCAAATCAACTGGCGTGAGTGAGGGTGTGATTGTAAAGATGAAGTAAGGCATGTTACGTCGGTTTGGACATATAGGATTGACGAAAGGATGAGTGAAGAAAGATTGACGAAACAGATATACAAAGCAAAAGTGTGTGCGAGAAGCGGCAGAGGAAGGCAACGTTTCAACTACCTAGATCAAATCGATCGGACGCTCGGGAACGTCAAGAGTATTCGAAACCGACGACCATGTATGAAGAGACTAATGAATGTGGACGAAGCGAAAGAGGACTAGAAAGAACTGGCGCTCTGCACTCTCTGCCTTCCCCGTTAGAGACTCGGCGGGATGTTATGTATGTATGTTTGTATGCCTTTGTTACTTTAAAGCGAAGTAAACATATGTTCAGTGTGAATATAGGGCACATATTATCTCCAAAAATGTTTACATAAGTTATTGAATAGAGGAAGCCTTATTTATGTCTTCATTTCGAGAACTCCTAAGGTTTACCTTGGATTGTTCTATCAATAATATCGCACACAATGGTTCGCATCAAATAAAGAAGTAACAGTGTGACAATTTTCATACAATTTTGGACTTAAGAGTTGTGCAAACACGTATTCTTTTTGTGGTGTGATGTACGGTAGATATATGTATTCGTAAGAAAGGGTCGTGAGTATAACGCGAGTGTAAATGAAAGTGTTGGAAGACCTAGGCGGACGTTTCAAGACCAAATCAGGGACGTCTTGAAAAAAGGCCAGGTCAAGAGTAGCCTAAGCCGAAGAGCATGTATGAAGGGAATAATGAAAGTGGACGAAGCGAAACAAGTATGTAAGGATCGTAGCCAGTGTAAAGAAGCGGTCTCTGCCTACCCCTACGGGAAAGAGGCGTGATTATATGTATGTAACAAAGGGTCGACCCAGATTGAGGTGCGGCGGCGCGGACACTGTCGCTCGCCATGTTCCCGACGCATCTGGAACGACGCTGTAATCACTTACTTACACATTATAAAAATGTAAAATTTAAGGTAAAGAAATGACGAGGGTAAATTAAATTAAGTAGTGAAGGAAAATTATGAAGAAAAATATATATCTCAACGCTTCCCATAAGGGGCCCCGAAAGGTTTGGCAGGGGTGAATAGGTAGTACATTAACCGTCTAATTCCGCCATTTTAGACCATTTCCGCCATTTCACATACTTAGGGTTTTCAAACACGTCTTTGATTTTTTTCTGAAACGTATGTAGGTTTTTCCTCACTGTAAAACTCGTGTTGTCCCTGTACTTAAGTTCAGAAAAACTTAGTGGTACAGTCGGGATTCGAACTTGCAATCTCTATTTTGCAGAGAACCACTTGGCTGCGGCTGCAAGAAAAATATTAATGACTATTGTCATTGTTCACAGGAATAATGTTATTTGTGGGCAGTGTCTACCTACTTTCTTTTTATGCTTTTGTTTTTTTTGTGACACTGTGTGTTCCTTATTAAAGCAAAAATAATATTTTCAGTCCAGATTCTAAGCAGTGGCAGTATTTTTACAACAATAAGTATATGATGTTCGTATTATATAGAATAAGAACCGATATATTGCTTCAAATACTTGAAATAATATAAGTAGGTAAACTTTTCCTACGTTTTTTGCACAACAGTCGCATTTTATACTAAACTTGCCAACGAAATTGGGGCATAGTTCAGCATTAATTATGAATTACAACAACTACGGCCGATTATTATACAAAAGTTTACGTGACCGCAGTAAAAAGTTGCATGAATACATTTTCAAGGGAAGGACGAGCGATTGTGTGGAAAATTATGGACGGAGTAAGCGGGTTGTCCGCTTAGCAATAAGAAATTGGATTAGTGAGCTACAGAGAGCATTGTATGTAATGCGTCAACTGCGCTAACGTGATTTGTACTTTTACTTTAAGTTACGTAGGTAACTAATTGTATGACAGACAACAGCTATAATATATATATTCTCACGCCTTCCCACAAGGGTCCCCGAAGGGGTAGGCAGAGGTGTATAGGTAGAACCCATACACCCACTTTCTGCCAGAGATATCTATTTGTGCCAATGTGACAGATGGCGACACCTTGCTTTAGGAACGACTGTCATATAGGTATGTATATTAATATATATATGTATATATATCTTAGGCGAAATATATGGGTGTAATAACTTCTGTCTATCTACTACTAGTATTTGTGAATCATTTTCTTACCTTACCGCTCGAAGTCGGCGAGCATGTATGAAGAGAAGAATGTGGATGAAGCGAAAGAAGTCTGCGAGAAACTGGCGCTCTACTCTAGTTCTTGACAAAAAACAATTCTACTTACTAGTATTCGTACCATTCAAATAATATATAATTTTGCTGCTTAAACATAGCGTATGCGTTCACATCCTGAGTGCTACGATGTGCGTTAGTATATCAGGCGTAGGCTTCGCGTAGGCTTAGTGTAGGCGTTACGCTGGCCTCGCGTAGCCGTTTCGTAGCTTGGAGCTTTTTAAGCAGGTTCATGCTACGTTAACATACCATGAATTACACGCCTACTGTTACATTCCGAGCAATTTACTCAAATTACTCTATCATAATTATTCAGTTGGTGAGTCCATTCTACGTAATGTTTAGGGTGGGAATAAATTATCATAATACGGGGGTAATCTCTCTCTAAAGAAGTGCATGAATAGTTTGATATATATATAATATATCCTCACGCCTTCCCACAAGGGGGGATCCTTGTGGGAAGGCGTAGGGTGAAGGGGTAGGCAGAGGTGTATAGGTAATACCCACACACCCACTTTCCGGTAATATTAGGTGCCAACATGACAGATGGCGAGTCCATCGCCGTTACTCAAGCACGACTATACATACGCCTTTGAATTTCTTCTCAGACGTATGCAGGTTTCCTCTCGATGTTTCACCGTAAAGCTCGTGGTTTGACCCATCACTGTACTTAAGTTCAGAAAAACTCATTGGTACAGTCGGGATTCGAACTTGCGATCTTTGTGTCGCAGGCAACTGCTCGAACCACTCGGCCACCACGAATAGTTTGATTCATAAAACAAATATAGATGGTGGCTATATGTTTAACGCATCAAAATGTCCGCTGTATTCAAAAGATTACCAGTTACGTAAAGGCAAAGAGATGGTTAGACCAGTTATATGGCTGGATCGAGGAACTCACACAATTTCATAAATTTTCTATAGTAAAGAAGTAATTTCTAAGCTTTTTTAATGTATATTATACCGCTAGCGTCATTTTCATTCATTTAAAAAGCTTAGCTTCGTAAAAATGGCAGGTGAAACAGGCGTAAAAGCTATGTATCTACCTTTATTTTTATTATTACCTCCAGACCAATTTGTTCCCCTAAAAAAGAATACGTATTTTTTTCTTAAAATATGTATTCTTTTTTGGGAAGAAATAGATTTATTGTTTGTGCTAAGGCACGTTCAATTAATTACCGCTCAATTCTCCCATAATTCATCCCCGAGACGTGACCGAATCTAACAGAAGATGCCATTTATTGTCGCATCTCCGCAAAGTACCGGGATTATAATTGTATCCATGCTTTTCGAAGGCTCCACCTACCTCGCTTTGTATGTGCCTCACATACCACATTGTCTGTTTTCTCTTCGAAATTACCTTTTGATATTATCCATGGCTACAACATCATATTTGATAAGGAAAATGGAAAAAATGTTTACATAATACAAAGTTTTATTAAAAGTCTGCCTATTTGTAGTTGCCTGAATCGCAATGATTGCGAGTTCTAACCCTTTCAACCTTTGCTAACCATCAGTCACATTCGCACTTACTGAAATGTGTTGCTAAAATCTCTGCCTACCCCTTGGGTTAAAGTAAATGTAAGGGTAACTAAGAAAGTTTTGTGAACATTATATGTATACGCGCCGCGGTTGCACCCGCGTCTAACATTGGTAGAATTCTTAAGGAATAAAACATTCCCTGTGTTGTTCCAGGTATAAATCTAACATATAATAATATATCCTCACGCCTTGCCACAAGGGTCCCCGAAGGGGTAGGCAGAGGTGTATAGGTAATACCCACACACACACTTTCCGCCAGAGGTATATTAGGTGCCAACGTGACAGATGGCGAGTCCATCGCCGTTACTCAAGCGCGACTATACATACGTCTTTGAATTTCTTCTCAGACGTATGCAGGTTTCCTCTCGATGTTTTCCTTCACCGTAAAGCTCGTGGTGTGACTAATCACTGTACTTAAGTTCAGAAAAACTCATTGGTACAGTCGGGATTCGAACTTGCGACCTTTTCGTCGCAGGCAACGGCTCGAACCACTCGGCCACCACGGCTTTTATTTTATAAATCTAACATTAAGCCAAATTTCATCCAATTCAGTCCAGTAGATTTTGAGCGAAAAACGACACATACATTGACAAATTGTGTCATTTAGGATTGTGTCTATTGCTATTGGTATACATATTGATTGTTATCTAAAGAGCGTCGTTGAACGCAGCTAATAAATGCTATTGAAAGAATATATATATTGAAATTAAGATCCGGCGAAGGAATGGCAATTTAAAATGCGCAAGTCTCTGCGGGTGGTACGAAAGAATTGCTTCAAGAATACAACTTCAATATATATAAAATGTTATAAATATATCTTACGACAAACATCGATTGGTATTTATAGCTCAGACAAGGACATCTCAAATGGACCCATTAAATTCAAACATTTAAAGTTAATTTTGACCCACCATTTTATTCTAGGACTTAATTCAACATTTCTTCAGCGTTTTACTGATGTTAGCGTATTGATTGTAAGAATTTCAATTTATAAATTTTCTATCGTTTTTAGACATGGGATTATTTTTTTGTGTATACCGGAGGAAATATGAAAGAATATTACATGCAGCCCGATTACGTTCCTTTCGAATGTGTGGCGAAACGATTTAAGATCGGACCCATAAATCAATATCAATAATCACGTTGGCACCTAATATACCTCTGGCGGAAAGTGGGTGTGTGGGTATTACCTGTATTACCTATACACCTCTGCCTACCCCTTCGGGGACCCTTGTGGGAAGGCGTGAGGATATATTATATTATTATTATTATTACAAAATTAATTAACTGATCACAGTACCAGCGTCTCCCCCACAAAGGCTGCAAATATAACCTCGAAGCCTTAGTGGCATTTCAATACAATTGTAACAAAGCTAATTCCGAATTAAATTTAGTACTAAAATCCACTACAGACTTGCTCACATGTTCAAACACTCGCTCTACAAAAGCACTTCTACTTATTTCTATAAGCTAAAGGACATTTTAAGGTCGTCGTTGAAGCTCACCGACGCGTCGATAAGGGTGGCAGTCGTGGAATTTTCTATGTATATCCTACGGGCTACGCGTGTTACCGCTACGAGGGCTACGAGTATCTCACTCGAAACAGAAACTCAAGTGATTAATTTATTCCCACTTTTTACCAACGTAATTTGAGACTCGAGAAATGTTAGCTTTATTTCTTTTACTCCTTAAGATTGAGAAGACATTGACATCTTCTCTCACCTTCCTAATAGAGTATAAGAAGGGGCATGTAAAGGTGTAACAACACCCTCTTTTCGCCGGAGATATATATTTAAAGTGCGAACTCGACAACTGGCGAGTCTATCGCCTCTTAGGCGTCTTTGAATATTACTATATGTAATCTCAAATTCTATACAGGTTTCCTTATGACACATGTAAACATTCATTAAAACACAAAGATTATAATCTTAGAAAACCTCATTGGCACAGCTTGCGATTCTGATTTAAACTAGGTACTTTACTATGTCTATTTTATGATATAAGACTTAAGGACGGGAACGTCAAGAGTACTCGAAACCGACGAGCATGTATGAAGAGATGAATGTTGACGAAGCAAAAGAGGTAATATGTAAGTCTGGAGAACCGGCCCTCTATACTCTCTTCCTACCCCTTTAGGGATTCGGCGTGATGACTTGTATGTATGTATTATATGATATATCAGGTAGAATGTATTTACCTAAATGCAGGTCGAAGTGAGAGTTGTTTATAAGCTAGTTATCAATGCAACGGGTGCGGGTATCTGAGTTCGCGCGGGGCTATCGATCCGGAGTCCGGAGCGGGTTTGTTCACCCGGCCTGACCAGACGTATCTACTCATTGAATTACAGACACCGAGGAACGATGTTTACTACCTTTTGCCCTACCTTAGCGGGACAGCACTCGAAACATGTTCCTGTCTAGATGGGCACAAGGAGATAGTTCCGTGTAGGATTTTGAGTTCTCTATATCTTATATATTTTTTATGCTTGCGGAAAGGGAAATTTCCGAAAGCATAAAAATATTAAATAAAATTATCAACGCGAAATTTTGCTCTTTGCCTTTTACTAAAAAAAAATTGGATGAAGTAAGGCATATATGTTGATTACTGCTGAATTAATGTACCTATAGAATATTTTTTACTCCAGGAAAAAAAACTTACCCACGAATTTAATGCGTGTGAACCCGCACAGCTAGTATACAATACATTTGTTAGTACAAATTTGTAACAAGATTGCAGGAACTCCGCTGCAGACCTTACGAATATGGAGTGTTTTTGATTCTAAATAAAGTCACAATATATAACATCGGGTGTTATGTAAGTGTGGTTTCACCACCTTTGTGGGTAGGCGTGGAAATATTGCTATAGGCTTCCACTAGGGATGTGTTATTAGTTATAAGCAAAAAGAAAACGAGCTAATCTACTTCTCATTGTCTCGGCAGCGCGTATTGCCTATGTGAGTATAAGGAATTAAATAAATGTTGGTTCTGTCCTGCGACACAATTTTTTTTGTTTATTCAGCAACTTCTAATATAGTCATCATAAATACGTCAGCATATAAGGTATAGGATACATGAACGGCAAACCCTATTTTCTCTATACATTCAAATACACATAAGGGCAGAAGGGTTGACAACGCACAGTTAGCTTGTACTTTAGCGTAATCCATTTCTATAGCAGATAAAAAATACCCGTGTTAATATACATACATATATGACGCAGTAAAAACTATTCAGGAAAAAGTATTTAGAGCCCAAAAACACAGTCTACCTTGTTATAAATTGCCAGAATCTATCAAAATACTTCCATTGAATAAATTCAAAACAAAATTGTTAAATGCTCTCATGGAAAAATGTTATTATTCTTTAGATGATTTTCATTCTGATAACCTAATATTAAGTGCCTAATTGTTAATATTACATGTTTTGAGGTAGTGTTTATGTTAGAATTGTTACTTTCTTGTCATTTATTATTATTTATATTAGATTGTTTAGTTTTTATATAAGTTAAATATACATAGTTTCATCTACATTTAAATATATTTGTACGCCTGTCATGGCAAAGCACTGTATTTTTATTATAATAATTGTATTTTGCTTACAAATAAATTGATTGATGGATTGATTGACTATTTTGGTCTTATTATATTCAGGTCTTCCTTTTATGGTCTCCGAAGAAGGTGGAGGTCTCACAACATCCTCTTTTTATAAATTAGAATCCGTAATTCATCTTACCTACCTTCTAGTAGATGATAGTGTTTGACTCTCTGCCTCCCTATCGTATGTATCGTATGTATGTATGTATATATATATATATATATATATATACGTACATTATGTACTAGGGTGGAATGTGTTACGCAGATATTCGCATATTTTGGTAGTAACTTGTGCAAATAGGACAATGTAGAAAGCCGCACTCGTGCCTTGACCTGGTTTCTAAGGCGTGAAGCGAAACCCGCGGGTAGTTTTAAGGAACCTAACTTCAGATATGTTCGTTCCTACATCATCTTTACATATTACAAAATGAAGTCACTTCCGCTGTCTGTTCGGTTAGATCTTTTAAACTAATCATTGGATTTTAATGCAGTTTTCAGCATTAAATAGTGATTCAAGAGGAAGGTTTATATTTATAAAACATTCATAATTTTAAGATTTGTAATGTGATGTCGAAGCAAACACATTTTTGTGCGCTTAAATCGCAACGCGGTAAGCTAAACCTTACGAGTATCAAATCAATATATCAAATGAAGTACTACGGAATTGTAAATCTTAAAAAGATCGATAAAAAGTCCGCGATGGTATATATTTATCTCCAAAAATATGTGGATAGCCAACAGTAACCATTTTTATCTTATACTTATTATTACTATCGTATTATCGTATTATTATAATCGTAATAGTAAGTATATAAGTAAATTTTTTACTCATGAAGTATTCATGAGCAAGAAGTATCGAAACTAAGAAAGTTCTTAACTTTTTTTGACATCTGAAGACGAGGCGAGTATAAAATGGAACCAATAATTAAAACCTTCAGTTCAAATGAAGTGAATTTATTACTTGTATGTTTATCAAAGTATATACTAATGATGTATAGGAAATGGGCTGAATTTTATCAGAGGAACCGATTAGGTCTCAGCTCTTAAATTTAACGAGTATGTAGATAAAGTATTAGCACTAAGTTTATTTACAATAACAACAATTAAAAATATTTACAAAGAACAGTTGAAACTAACTACTTACATATATTGGACTCACGCCTTACCATAAGGGTCCCCGAAGGGGTAGGCAGAGGTTTATAGGTATTACCCAAACACCCACTTTCCGCTGTACCAACTGTACTGAAGTTCAGAAAAACTCATTGGTACAGTCGGGATTCGAACTTGAGACCTTTGCGTCGCAGGCAACTGCTCGAACCACTCGGCCACCACGGCTGTATATTGGACTAATATACATATACTGGACTTATAGCCGTATTGAGAGTTATTACTCGATACTAGAGCATTTCAACTGTCTTATACTTTCAACAAAGGACTTTGTTATACTCATTAATTTTTAATCTTTACTGCATACTAGCTGTGCTCGCAGTTCGTCCGCGTGGAATTTAACAAATAAAATATTGTTAAGTTTCTAAACTAAAAATAGCTTGAGTTACTACTTTTACATCAGCGAGTGATAGTCCGGTCAAAATCGGGCCAGCCGTTCCAGAGATTAGCCGGAACAAACAGACAGACACACAGACAGATAGACAAAAAAAATATTTTGGTATATGTACAGGTGTATACATCCATATGCATTAAGTAAAATTTCTTTATATTGAATATTAAATATAT
Organism: Drepana arcuata; assembly: GCA_016069955.1. NCBI lineage: Eukaryota > Metazoa > Arthropoda > Insecta > Lepidoptera > Drepanidae > Drepana > Drepana arcuata. Next base: position 48,927 of record JACCPG010000443.1, on the reverse strand, counting down.
CCTCACGCCTTCCCACAAGGGTCCCCGAAGGGGTAGGCAGAGGTGTATATGTAATACCCACACACCCACTTTCCGCCAGAGGTATATTAGGTGCCAACGTGACATATATTTATATTTTATATTATATATAATATGAAATACATACATATGTACATACCAGAACATGTAACCGAGCATGGTCATCGTGGAAGGAGTAAAGCAATAAACAAAACTTCGAAATTAAATGCTCTACCATATATGCCGATGGCCTCTAGATAAGCGTGTAAACGTAAAAAATGTAAACGTAGTTGCGTAGAAGTAAACAAGTTGGCATAGGAGTATTAACACCCTCTTTTCACTGGAGAAATAGGTGCGACGTGACTAATGAGTAGTGCGTGGCCATTTGTCAAACTCGACTATAGATACATACGTCATTGAATGCCTCCTCAAACGTGACGGGAAGGAAACCATTGTGACTTTCCTCACAATGGTTTCCTTCATGTAAAGTCCGTGTGTAGCTTAATTAAAAAATATATTTTATTCGGTCACTACGACTCTACTTCTCCTCGTTTTACTTTAATACATAATATAATATTATGTATGTATGTACATACACAAATGTGGGTCAATGGCTGCTATAACTGCTCCTGTCTAAGGCAATCTAACTGTGAATAAAGCTATGCTGGTAACATTAGTTGTCAGATTATTCGAATCTTGTGGATATCGACAAAATTACATAAGCAAATATATAATAATATTAGCAAAGTGGGGTGCCATTGGTTTCTCCTCGGGACTCCTCAATTATTTTACAGACCATCTCCGCAATCGCTTGCAGTTTGTCAGTATGGATGCTTTGAATCAGAGCCATACCACACCCATTGCTATGTAAGCCAGGGATCCTTACTGGGCCCGCTGTTATTTGTGATTATGATTAAGACCTTACAAGCAGAGTAGTGTTTCTCTAAGTGCTTATTTTATGCTTACGACTTAAGCTCGCACTGGTTACGTCATGACTTATGGTCCATTGCACTACTGTATGAGGGGCGAGTTCATTATGCGTGTATCCACCATTAAAAACTTAGAAGTGACCTTTGACCGTGGCCTGACTTTTAACATACATACATACATATCATCACGACAAGTCCCTAACGGGGTAGGCAGAGAGTATAGAGCGCCAGTTCTCTCTAGACTTACATACCTCTTTCGCTTCGTCCACATTCATCAGTCTCTTCATACATGCTCGTCGGTTTCGAATATTCTTAACGTTCCCGTCCTTGAGAGTCCGGTCCGATCTATTTGATCCAGGTAGTTGGAACGTGGCCTTCCTCTGCCTCTTCTTGCACACACTTTTGCTTTGTATATCTGTTTCGTCAATCTTTCTTCACTCATCCTTTCTATGTGCCCAAACCAACGTAACATGCCTTTCTTCATCTTTACAATCACGCCCTCATTCACGCCAGTTGATTTGCGAATCTCTTCATTGCGGATTCAATAGTGACAAACAAGCATACGGCTGGGAAACTGTTACCGTAGCCTATTTACGCTTACGATACCGAAGTATCACTTGCCCGCTGCCACTCTATGTTCGGATAGTTATACTGTGCTGGCAGCATAATAGAAATAATCACTCTGCTGCCAACACAATATAACAATCCTCCCCCTCCCTAAAGAGCTCATTACTGAAGACCTTATTCACCGCGTAGGAACCCAGCACAATAAATTGTGTCATCTGCCTAAGGACTAGGTCCTGCCCCAGTCGGGCAGCTCTAAACTCGAACGGAAAACCCCGTTATGCTCTACCTCTCTTCATATATCATATAGCATACATCATTTGCGCAGCTAACATGCCGCACAGCGCTAGGACCCAATCTCCAGTGTGCCATACCAGAGCATGCTCAATGGCCTCCGTGTTGCCAACCCTGAATGTGATCTGTTTGAATGGATGGAACAACATTTTTTCGTATTCTCAGCGATTCTGTGATTTTTTGTTATTTATTGTAATTGGGCTTTCCTTTATAACTTACTATATACTAATAAATAAAAAAAAATGGCATATCGATAATCTATATTATACATATGATATGCTTATTTAAAACATCATCTAATTATAACTCTTATAAATGTCAGAATATGTACTTAAAATATAATATATCCTCACGCCTTCCCACAAGGGTCCCCGAAGGGGTAGGCAGAGATGTATAGGTAGTACCCACACACCCATTTTCCACCAGAGAGATAGTTTTAGGTGCCAACCGTCACAGATGGCGAGTCCATCGCCGTTACTCCAGCAGGACTATTATATACGGTTTTGAATACTTCTCAGACGTATGTAGGTTTCCTCTCGATGTTTTGCTTCACCGTAAAACTAGTGGTGTGGCTAATCACTGTACTTAAGTTTAGAAGAACTCATTGGTACAGTTGGGATTTGAACTTGCGATCTTTGTGTCGCAGGTCCCACTCGACCCACTGGGCCATCGCGGCTCAAAATTGTCAATGTCAAATGTACTTAAAATGGTCAAGCATATCACAAATTATCTATTAATGCATGTTATAGACACAACAAAATAACAGATAATATAAATGTATTAATTAACAATATGTTTAATCTTAACTCATTAATATACCTAACCTATATTAAGTAGCGGGGCTATTGTCTTCACGCCTAATGCTATTTCTTCCATTTGCTTCTGTCGAGCGCATTCTCTTTGCACTCCTATACATAATGAGAGACTATTTTTCTCTGATCTCACCCATATACAATAATCTTAACTACCTTATATTATAAATAATAATAATATATCCTCACGCCTTCCCACAAGGGTCTCCGAAGGGGTAGGCAGAGGTGTATAGGTAATACCCACACACCCACTTTCCGCCAGAGGTATATTAGGTGCCAACGTGACAGATGGCGAGTCCATCGCCGTTATTACCTTATATTAAGTAGCTGATAACTAGGCGAATCACTTTATTTTGAAAACGTTCAACTGTATTCCTCCTTTGGGACCGATGAGTGGTCGGCATGGTTCGAAGTCCAAAACTTGGGGAGTGTTCTTTGAAGGCCGCACTTGATATTTCGACAGCACCTTCATTATGCACACCTTAGATTGCACCTTCGCAAAACGCATGCCTAGAACAAAGACAATAAGGTTAGATAAATAAAGGTGCACATATACTAAACTAAAACTATTAAACATGTACAAATTAACACAAACACACATACGTTCCTTGCAACATAAAAATCTCAAGTTTGAATCCCGACTGTACCCATGAGTTATTTTTCTGAACTTAAGTACAGTGATTAATCACTCCACGAGCTTTATGGTGAAGGTAAACATCGAGACGAAACCTGTATACATCTAAGAAGCAATTCAAACGCTTATGTATAGTCGTGCTTGAGTATAGTTGAAAAAGATATTGAAAGAAGGATAACTGCCGGAAATAAGGTGAATGGAGCCATGTCGGCGTTGATGGGCAGTAAAAGTCTGAGCAAAAATGCTCGAGTTGCTGTCCACAACGCGATATTGGTACCTACCTTATTGTATGGCAGCGAATCCTGGGTATGTCAGAGGAAGTATGAAAATAGCTTGAATGCAGTCGAGATACGATCTCTTCGAAAAATGTGCGGCGTCACGATATTAGATCGAATCCGCAATGAAGAGATTCGCAAATCAACTGGCGTGAATGAGGGCGTGATTGTAAAGATGAAGAAAGGCATGTTACGTTGGTTTGGACACATAGAAAGGATGAGTGAAGAAAGATTGACGAAACAGATATACAAAGCAAAGTGTGTGCAAGAAGAGGCAGAGGAAGGCCACGTTCCAACTACCTGGATGAAATAGATCGGACTCTCAAGGACGGGAACGTTAAGAGTACTCGAAACCGACGAGCATGTATGAAGAGACTGATGAATGTGGACGAAGCGAAAGAGGTATGTAAGTCTAGAGAGAACTGGCGCTCTATACTCTCTGCCTACCCCGTTAGGGACTTGGCGTGATGATATGTATGTATGTATGTATGTATGTATGTATGCTTGAGTGACGGCGATGGACTCGCCATCGTTGGCACCCAAAATATATCTCTGGTGGAAAGTGTGTACTACCTATATACCTCTGCTTACCCCTTTTGGGACCCTTGTGGGGAGGCGTGAGGATATATTATTATATAACTAACTAATTGAGAAAAAAATCTAACTTACCGATACAATTCCTTGGGCCTATACCGAATGGCATGTACGCGCATGGATGACGATCTCTCATCGCTTCAGGGGAAAACCTCTCCGGGTCGAATTTACTTGGATTTTCGTAATATTTCTCGTCATTGTGTATACCCATTGGCGAAACAAGGATCGTTTGATTCCTTTTAATAACAAAATCAGTGCCAGGTAATTTGATATCTCTTTGGGCATTCCTCTGAAGGGGCTCCACCAAAGGATACTTTCGAAGTGTTTCATTAAATACTTTATCAAGATAATCCATTTCATTGAGAGCATCATAAGTTATTTTTCCGTCATATTTTTCAAGTACATTTACTATTTGTGCATGCAACTTATCCTGTACTTCAGGGTTCATCGCCAGTTCATACAACATGAAGGACATGGTGGTAGCACTAGTCTCATAGCCTGCTGCATAGAACACAAATGCCTGGGCTGCAATTATATCGTCTGTTAATTTCAGGGATAACTGTTCAGTTTCGTTATTTCTTTTCGTGCTTTGAATTTCTCCTTCCTGTCTCATCTCCAATATCAAATCCATAAAGTCTTTTCTATTTGATGCAATACCATTCCTTTGAGCTATAACCGATTTTACAAGATCATAGAAGAACTCCGATACAAAAGCGGGAAAAAGTGAAGAATTAAACTTCTTTAAAATTCCTGGATACATCATATCTAATTCGGCGGCGTAGTTAGATGTTAATATTAATTTATCTATTTTGTTTAGGGCATTTAATGTCTCACCAAGGGTATCGATATCCAAACCAAAGGCGCAAGCAGAGATGGTCGCCATCGTGAACTTCTGCACGAGAGAGTGTACCTCTCGCTCCGGATGCTGCTCGCATGTACTGTCCAGATAGTCCATAAACTTGTCGCTTCGTTCAGTAAGCAAGTAGAGCATATTTTTCAGTTTGCCTGACGTGAAAAGCGGCGTGAACTTGTTTCTAAGCACACGCCATGTGTCGCCGTCTGCGTGGAACAAATTCCTGCCGAGCCCTTCGTTACTAAATTCAACTCCACGGTCCACAAACGAGTCGAAGTCCTTTATCATGATATGCTTGATGATATCCAGGTCTCTAATAAGTAGGCACGGTGTGGTCATGCGGTAAATCCCGACGACTTTTTCGTTTGGGAAATTGTCGTACATCTCTTTGAAGACAACGCCCATATTTTTTCTTCGTAAGGCCGACTCAAACAAATTGCCAAAAAATGGCACCGGTTGCGGTCCAGCAACATTCCTTGACTTCCAATAATTAAATGTCCTGGTGAAGTATTTGTACAGTAGGAGGGCAACTGTCACTAACGCCGCTATTGAGTAGAGTAACATCATCTCGACAGCTCTTCTCTTCCGAATGTAAGCTTACTTAATAACTGCTATTTTAGCCGTGTTCATATTTATGTACTTACTTGTTATCGTAAAAATACGTTGTCACCTAAAAAAACATTCGCGGTCAACGTGATATGAACACAAATCGTCAGGATGACTATGCAAATAAGTAGAGGTTTTTTGCAGAAAATTGATTCATATAATAATTACCTTACCTTGGGACAATTCCATACAAATTGACAAAGTCACAATTTAAGCGTAGCTTGTGTTATGGTAAGTAGACAATGATATATTTACTTAAATAGATAGATATACACATAAATACATAGAACATCGAAGATTAAGGTAGAAATACTCGAATTCATCACACAAATATCTGCCCTCAGCGGGAATCGAACCCGCGACTTCAAGAATCGCAGACGCAAGAAATCAGAGATGGCCGTCGTGATTTAATCAGAATCAAGCAAGTTTCAGACACAGTTATTGTATGACTACATTCCCTGCAAATAAGCTCTAATTATTAAGGTAGAGCTTATTACTTATACCTACCTACTACTACCAATTAAAGTAGAGATTACCCTAGCAAGGGATGTGTCTTACTTCATATCACCCTGTATATTCTTCGTGGGAGCAATAATTTAAGATATTAGTACTATTAGTGCTAATGCAAATTACTATGCATGTTGAGAGACTGATGAATGTGGACGAAGCGAAAGAGGTATGTAAGTCTAGAGAGAACTGGCGCTCTATACTCTCTGCCTACCCCGTTAGGGACTTGGCGTGATGATATGTATGTATGTATGTACTATGCATGTTTCATACGTTGTTATGTAATTAACCTTAAAAATTCAAGTTTTCGCCAAAAATATACTCAGACGGCAAAGTGACGAGTTTGTCGCTATTGGGAACATATTTTCCTACTTGAAAGTTTAAACGAAAATCCCGTAGGTACTTGATGATAATACACGATGCAAAAGTTCTAACCTTTTACTCATTATTTACGTGTTATCTATACATTGTTGTTGTGACCAAAGAGTAACGACCTTCGCACTGACAAGTACGAGCGGAAAGTTTTGAGGTTAATTGCGCTGCATTCGTTGGTGTATATTTATCACTTTGAAATTATTATAGAAGAAGACCCCATCCGAGACTGTCTGCCAATCTCAGTAAATTTTTTTCAAGTCACAAATGATATACGATGGACAACCTGTATTCGACCCCGGTCTAATCCTGCGTTCTTACTCGTAATCTGACAAGCCTATGTCTATACATATAATGCATTTCGGCAATTATTGCAGTACCTGTCGCGTTGTAAGTAATCTGTGATTTGTCGGATGACATTTCACCAAATTACCGGACTACAGGGTATACCTACTACTGCACTTAGCGTTGCCACCCGTACTTTATAATCAAGAATTGTACGTTATTTCAGGGATTTGTACTCTATACTTTATGAGAGCAATAAAGTACCTACATACTTTATTTCGCATGATGTGATTCCTTTAGATATCATATTTACTTTAAATTAAATATAGATTGTAAAGATGTTGTGCCAAGTTTAGATACTAATTTAATACAAACTGCATAAAATTATAAACAAAATAATAAAGTTACCCCGTTAGGGACTTGGCGTGATGATACGTGTGCATGTATGTAAGTAATAAAAATAATTTTATAATTGTAGTTTACTTCGATACTATGTACTTTTTTCTTGTACCCATATAATAATCAATGTACCTACCTACTTTGATTGCAAATAAAGGTGGCAACCCTAACTGCACTGTATAATCCGAAAAATCGATAATTTCGACACCACCCACAAAAACGATTGTTGGTTTACCGGCGGTCCTCTGCATTTAGATAAGATTAGACGCCTCCTCCATCCATTACGCGCTATGCATAAACAATATATATTTTACCTTTTTTTTCAAGTTTGAATCCCGACTGTAAGTGCAAGTCGTGCTTGAAAAACGGCGATTGACCCGCTATCTGTCACGTTGGCACCTAAAATATGTGTGCGGCGAAAAATGGGCGTGTAGGTATACTTACTATACCTACACACCTCTGCCTACCTCTAAGTTTTATTACAGAGTTACGAAGTACCTAAGTAGCACCTATCTAAATCTCAAAGGCGTACAAACGATACACCAAATATTCCTTGCATTTGAAAATATTTTATAAAAATGTCAAAATAGCCGTGGCCGAGTGGTTTGAGTAGTTGCCTGCGACACAAAGATCGCAAGTTTGAATCCGTACAGTCGGGATTATTACAATTAGTTTTTCTGAACAGTACAGTGATTAGTCACACCACGAGCTTTACGGTGAAGGAAAACACCGAGAGGAAACCTGCATACGTCGGAGAAGCAATCCAAAGGCGTATGTATAGTCGTACTTGAGTAACGGCGACGGACTCGCCACCTGTCACGTTGGCACATAAATATATCACTGGCGGAAAGTGGGTGTATGGTAGGGTGGGTGGGTACTACCTATACACCTCTGCCTGCCCCTTCGGGGACCCTTGTGGGAAGGCGGGAAGATATATATCCACAATTTAATAATATTATTATTATAAAATATTTATATTTATTGAAGCATTTCAATTATTTTGCAAAAGGCATCAAGTGATCGGAATCGGCGATTTTTTGTTTCAATGCTTACACTTGTCGAGACTATCACATGGATGCAGTTAACGTTTCCACCGTATATATGTACGCCCCATAGTACAGTACAGTGCATATTGCATGTACAGTAATGGCTGCTCCTTGTGTCACAGAGACGAGGCTGTTGACGCAGATGTATCGCGCGCGTAGCAGTTGGCGAGAGGAGCGCGCGCGGCCTGTGGGTGACGCGAAGACCATCCCGCGCGCCCAATAGACCTACACCACACTACGCCAGCACTATATACGGTAAGTCCTATTGGGCCCTCCATACATCCCCCTAGCCGTCTGGTCTAGAGGTAAAATCTCCTGACTGCTAAACTTTAGGTCGCAGGTTCGATTCCCGCTGAGGGCAGATATTTATGTGATGAACACGAGTATTTGCACCTTAGTCTTGTATGTCGTATGTATGTATGTATATATTTATCTATATAAGTAAATATATCGTTGTCTAGTTACCATAACATAACTAACATTATACGTGAAGTATATCCAAGGAATATAAGTGCAGTGGTTGTCTGCAATACAAAGATTGCACATTCAAATCCCTAGTGTACAAATATTTTTTTATGATCTTAAGAACTGTGATTAGTCATACCACGAGCTTTACACTGAAGGAAAACATCGAGAGGAAACCTGCACCCGTCTGAGAAGAATTCCAGACTTATGCATAGCCGCGCTTAAGAACCGGGGATGGACTCGCTACTGTCAAATGTTCTATAGGTTTCTTTGTTTCAGGTCGGTCATGAAAAATCTTGCCCATTTGCTGTCTGTCCCTATCAGCGATCACGTGGTAACTCTCTCTCTAGTAGCCGCGGCCACACTGCTTTCGCGGACGACAGGTAATTTATACATCGGCTATTCACTAAGTATATCATAATAAACGGACATATACATACATATCATCACGCCAAGTCCCTAACGGGGTAGGCAGAGAGTATAGTGACATGTAATATGCTTTAATCAAATCTTGCGAACCTAAGACATATTATCGTTTACAGATTTCAATTTTCAACTTCTATAGAAAAGTTAACAAAGGTAAAAAGTTGACAAAGGGACGAATCGGAGAGCAGAATTATAGTAGGCACTAGAACACCAACGCTAGTGCTCAAGTGTACACGAAACCCTAGATGCATTTCTTCTATTCATATAAACAGATAATCACGCCGAGTCCCTCATGGGGTAGACAGAGAGAGTAGAGCGAAAGTTCTCTCTAGGCTCACAGACAGACCTTTTTCGCTTCATCCACGTTCATCCACTTCATAAGTAGTATAGTAGTATGAAAATAGCTTGAATGCAGTCGAGATCGAAAAATGTGCGGCGTCACGATATTAGATAGAATCCGCAATGAAGAGATTCGCAAATCAACTGGTGTGAATGAGGGCGTGATTGTAAAGATGAAGAAAGGCATGTTACGTTGGTTTGGACACATAGAAAGGATGAGTGAAGAAAGATTGACGAAACAGATATACAAGGCAAAAGTGTGTGCAAGAAGAGGCAGAGGAAGGCCACGTTCCAACTACCTGGATCAAATAGATCGGACTCTGAAGGACGGGAACGTTAAGAGTACTCGAAACCGACGAGCATGTATGAAGAGACTGATGAATGTGGACGAAGCGAAAGAGGTATGTAAGTCTAGAGAAAACTGGCGCTCTATACTCTCTGCCTACCCCGTTAGGGACTTGGCGTGATGATATGTATATGTATGTAAGTAGTATAGTAATGATGGTGTTGTGGGTGTAGGAGGGCGTTCCGCCCGTAGGTGGTCGGCGGGAGATCGCGGGCGTAGATCGTGCGGCCGCGCGCGTTTCCCGCACCACACACACCCGCCCATTCACTGTTAGCAGGTAAACATAATCTCTAGCTTTATTAAAAAAAACTCACCGAGAAATATCGAACTGAAGCACTAAAGTACGTAGGGTGATTTAATTAACCCTTTTAATATATCAATACATTAATTCGTAACGAGAAAACTTTTGCCGCTTGAAAGATATTAGGTCTGGCACAGTTTACTTATATAGATAATTTGTTCAGAAAGCTACTATCTTTTATCTTAATATTTAACCATTTTATTTTACAAATATATAAAATGTAAATCTAATATATTCCACCGAACCGTTAAAATACTAACGTTGTTATGGTTAATGTGACAAATTACCCAATCTGCAGTCAGCAAAAGGCAGTCTAGACGCGATGGAAGAAAATTTGAGCATTATCCAAATTTAAAAGAAAATTGTTTATTCTACAAGTTCAAGTAGATCAACCTTTTTCACTCCATACTAACCCTGACAGCTAGCATACTGAAATTATAAACGTAGAATGTATTGAATATACCAAAAGTGGTAAATATACTTCATGAGACGCACAAAAATATGTAACCTTGGCCCAGTTCTGTAACCACAAACAACACAATATAACAAACCTTCGCTGAGTGGCAGAAGCGAGTTATTTCACTTGTTTCACATCAATATCAAATTACATTATACGGAATGTTCAATCATATAAATAAAACTTGTTCGAGCATTAAGTACAATATTTTTTATAATAAAATACGTTTATTACACATATTTTAAGGCACAGAATGCTTCTTTGGATCGTCGTATTGGGCGCAGGCCAATACGTCACGACCTTCGTTCGATATATCAAGGGGATTTGGCTTATCTCCAGAATTTGGACATTAAGTTGTATTGCAAGGGCCACAGGGATGACTGCTTTACAAATGATATTATTTTTGATAGAATCAATTTTCATTTCAGTTGCATTCAATCGAGTTCACTTATTTTATCATCAATCGAGTTTACTTATTTTGTAGTTAAAAATCAAATATGCGAAATAGTTAATATAGTGAGTAGTAGTTAAGCAGTTGATGTTTCTTAGGTGGATAAAAGCTATCAAAAACAAAATAGCCCAAGATGCCGAGTGCTCCAGGAAATCACCTGAAAACTCAAGATTGCAAGCTCGATCACTGATTGTCTGTAACATTGTTTTTTTTTTACTCGGTATAGATAAGGTAGGCGTTTCTTAAACACGCCTAAACATACATTTTCGAATTTCTTTTGATTGATGATTCTTGTGTTTAATGAATGTACGTAAGTTCAGAAATAAGTTATACGCACGGACATAAAAAAAAAACAATTTAATAAAACCATACATCATGCCGACTTAAATTTGCAAAAGAATATAATAATAAATGTCGTTATTTGATACAGTAGGTAGTTCACTCAGGGGGAGTTCGATAGACAATGTCCGAGGACTTGGACTCGATCAGCGAGGAAGAACGAAGCTTGTTCCGACCCTTTACACGAGAGTCTCTGGGTGCTATCGAAGCCCGCATAGCCGAGGAGCATGCCAAACAAAAGGAACTCGAGAAAAAACGAGCGGAAGGCGAGGTAAGCCCAACCATTACTTAAGGAAACTATCAATAGACACGTAAGAACGATTTTTACCAAACAAAGATAACAAGTTGACTTTTACAAAATAAACGCACATACATTGGTATTGACAGTATTTCTGCAAACTCGTGTTTTCTTCTATTCACTATACTTATACTTAACCCAGCGGAGAATTGAATATTTTGGGCCGAATTTGTTTCGATCCATTGTAAAAAGTACTATTCTGACAACACACAAGAGGCTAGATCCCAGGAACGCCCACAGACTCACAGAATTTTAGATAACTATGTACAGAGTGGTTATAGCGATAGAAGGCACAAAAATGGCACTCCGATTCAGTAGATTGTTGCAACAACACTTCTCTGACGGATCATTTTTAAATTATTCCAGAACGATTTGGGGCGGACGAAAAAGAAAAAAGAAGTAAGATTGCTTGCTTGCCCCTTTTACCTTTTTACGGCTCGTTTTTATTAGAGAACCTTTTTCAGCAAGTTATCGCTTCTAAACAAAATTATTGAACATGAAACGATCATCCACTAATATCGGCGCCACAGTTGCAAATAGTGCGATAACTTGTACTGAATTCAGATTTGTGCATATTGACCGCATTTACGCATATTCCTTGAACACATCGCTTTGTCGGCAAAGTGTTTGTAACGACTGTGTTTACAAGTTTAGCTGTTACTTGTAACACACCATACAATCGGTCAATCCTTGTGTAACAGCTAATCTTACAGTAGTTAACAAACGAAGGCTTATCACGTTTATTTGCATTTCGACGACGTAACTTCATCATAGTCCGATAAGCGACAATTATGTGAAATGCCGAAACTTGCCACATCCTCAACTCATCAAATAAATCCTCTAGTTTACAACAATATGTTATACATTTACCCGTTCAGATCACAGAAAAGCCTTGAAAAACCCCTATATCATCATTGAACATGGGATAGTTTACCTGAGATCCAAATCCACAGATTTATCAGAATTATTTAGTAGCGTTGATTAGAGTTGAATTTAATTATGATCCCTGTATTGGATGTAGGACAATGTTGAGAAGAATGCCGAAATTGTGGAGGTGCCGTATCAAAGAGCGTTAGCTATCAAACTACACCAGCACATAACATTCACCATTAACAAGCATTGCACAGGACTGGCTCTCATGTTCGTACATCGTCATAGACTGCATCTAGGTCTAGCATGGTGGCATCACCTAGCTAGCGATTAGTGCATAATGTTCAATTTAAATTAGTTTACAGTTATCAGTTTGTTCACAGCCAGAAATCAAGATGAATATGTGATCAATATATTGGTATTTTATCTGGGCTTGCGCTAGTCACGCCTCCTATTCTGGAACCGTATTCGAATAAACAGCGGCACATCATTGCGTTGACGCATGTGACTTCGGATTGGTGACATAATAGCGGGGAGATATTTGATCAATAACGCTTTTAGTTGCGCCAGATAAGCATCATAGTGACTCGACAGCACCACCACACTGAATAAAACCTAGCTTGTAATGCAGTCACCGGGGGCCGTACCGTTACGTGTTGTTGCAGTCATAACTCAAGAGTGGGGGATTGTCGCTTAAACATTCTTGAATTATCATTGCAATTGCACGTCGTGGTAAGGCTCCAGACATGCTACGTGCAACAATATTGTTTTGTGGCTTCGGTCAACAGTATTATTGCGCGGTGTAGCGCTCATGGTATGGTATGTCCAGTTTAGGCTTGTTTGTAGACAAGCTTTCATCAAGACCGGATCGAAATAGATACTACGCGTAAGTAAAATGGAAGGGATGTTGGAACAGGGCTGATCAGTATATCTATAGGCGTGTGGTCTGCATAGTGTATCGCACTATACATATATGGAATTTACATACCTCATCAAAACGAGAATAGCGACGTTATTTACCGCGAAATTCTAATAAATATTGCTCATCAAGCGCGTGGCGTGGCACATGGCGAATATGGGATGGGGTCGAAATTTCTCTCACATCCCACTCAATCCCGAAACAGGGCCGTGTTAACCTAATTTATGCGAGCTGGGACGTATCTCGCTCTGAGAATAAACAGTGATAACCGGCGTGGCAAGCTGCTAGTCTTCTGGACACGTTGCCGCAGGATATCAATTTGGAACCATTTTTTATCTGTAAGTTAGTTTTACAACTGCTTTTGGGAATATAACGAATTACTATACCAATTTCCAACATCCAACAAAAGTTATTCGTATGTCGCGATGAATAGCCATGTAATATATAAAATAGTGCGATACATTACACCTCCCCCGATAGTTTACTGTACATCTGTGATACGTATAGCGTTGTGTAGGTGCGTTATGACGACGAGGACGAGGACGAAGGCCCGCAGCCCGACGCCACCCTGGAGCAGGGGCTGCCGCTGCCGGTCCGCATGCAGGGTTCCTTCCCTCTGGAACTCGCCTCCACACCCCTTGAGGATATCGACCCTTTTTATCATAACCAGAGAGTAAGTAAATAACACTGCTTGCTATCAAATATCAGTAGTATTTTGTAAAATCTTTGGAGTCTCATGATTGCGCCTATTACATATATTTGCAATAATTTGATTCAAGAACGAATTATATAGAGGCATATGCTTAGTGTTACTAGTATTCTATATTTCTAAATGCAAAAACCTGTGAGGATATTTGTTCTTCTTTCACGCAACAACTACTGAACGTAATTGGAAGAGATTTGGCACAGAGATAGATAGTTAGCTGGATTAACACATAAAATTGTGTTTTTTTTTCTCAAGAAAAAAAACACGGGGACATGGCTAATTAGAAATACTTGCATATCTTATTGTTAATAATTTTACTGAAATATTTTCGTTGAAATAATAGTTTATGTTATTACATGTATATATATATATATATATATGACATATGTTATAATATTTTGTTCCAGACCTTCGTAGTTATAAGCAAGGGTAAAGATATATTCAGATTTTCGGCATCGGACGCTCTGTGGCTATTGAACCCGTTCAACCCGATAAGAAGAGTGGCGATATACATCCTAGTGCATCCTCTGTTCTCCTTGTTTATTATAACCACAATCCTACTCAACTGTGTTCTTATGATAATGCCGACCACACCCACTGTCGAAAGTACTGAGTAAGTATACATACATACAAATATTCATACAGATACAATACATATATATATCTTTAGATTTCTTAATTCGAATATATAAATTAAAAAGTTTTAAATGCCATTGAACGACGAACATATTACTCTCTTAGGTCCTAGATAGTAGTATGCACGCTAGTATCAAAGTTAGTGTTCGGATATTTTTTCCAATAAATGTATTATCAGTTTTAGTTAACCTAAGTAATAGACAAAGTATTGAGAAACATAACAAAGTTTATATCTGCTATAGAGCTCCTCGTGTCTTGATATTTATTCCTGCTGGTACTTTTAACTACGTAGGATATAATTATTAGTATTAAGTGTTTACATATAACCAGCGATATGACATGTGCTAGCGTACTAAAATATACAACATATTTAGACGAGAAACCTGAATATAATGTGATAATGTTGATATGTATTCCAATTTCCCATGTGTTCCAGCTCAGTAGCTACATTCAGATTTACAGTTGTATATAATTACGTATTCTTAAATACCACATAGAGCGATACAAGTAAAATTTATCCATCATTATGTATCTAGTCATAGCTTCTAAGTTATTTTTCATTTGTTCAAGTTCAAGTTCAAGTACAAGTTCAAGTGCAGAACTTTGATTTATATCACACATTAAGTACTGTTTAAAATATTTGTTTGTACTGTCGAGTGGCATTCCTCAGTGGAGGTGAATTTTTCCAGAGTAATCTTTACCGGGATCTACACATTTGAATCAGCGGTGAAAGTAATGGCCAGGGGTTTCATACTACAGCCATTCACATACCTTAGAGATGCATGGAATTGGCTTGACTTCGTAGTTATAGCTTTAGCGTGAGTAGTAGAAACATTTAATTGAACTTATTACGTAGATCATTTAAGAATTTTTGAATTTGTAGCATTTATTATTATTATATGCTATACATCTAAATGTGACATCTTAATAGATATTAAATTAATTTCTTAATTAACAAATCGAGACATTACAAATATGATCCTCGAAACAGAATTAGTTGAAAAAGAAAGTTTTGAAGATTAGACTTAATTTGCTTTTAAGTACAAATACTAAACCCTTAGGGATGCGAAATGAATTAATTATTAGAGTATGTATATGTAATTGTAATTAGGCGTAGTTAAGTGTATTAACGTAGACGTTGTGGTCGTGGGTGTCTGTTTCCAGTTATGTGACGATGGGCATAGATCTCGGCAACTTGGCCGCTCTCAGGACGTTCAGGGTACTCCGAGCGTTGAAGACTGTAGCCATCGTACCGGGTAAAGCTTCCATCAGTCAACACTCTTAGACTATATTAGTTTTGATACGTATTCAGTGCTGTTAGAGCTGTATCTAATAAACCTATCTAGATTATTGTAGACGGAATAATAATACTTATCTAAATTATAATGTCCAAATTAGTGGCGACCGTGAGTACACAATGACTTGTCAAAACAATGACCTGACAATATTTAAGTTACTACACATGCTGGAGATATACTTTAAAAGACATTAATGTTTTCATAATATAGGAATATCAATCAAAGATGAGATCACGTTTCCTGCTGATATTTTCCATCACCGTTAAGCACGTGGCGTGACTTAATAAAATACAATAAAATATAATAATATATCCTCACGCCTTCCCACAAGGGTCCCCGAAGGGGTAGGCAGAGGTGTATAGGTAATACCCACACACCCACTTTCCGCCAGAGGTATATTAGGTGCCAACGTGACAGATGGCGAGTCCATCGCCGTTACTCAAGCCCGACTATACATACGCCTTTGAATTTCTTCTCAGACGTATGCAGGTTTTATCTCGATGT
>JACCPG010000443.1:17067-31405 GCA_016069955.1 Drepana arcuata | reverse complement strand
CAGACGTATGCAGGTTTACTCTCGATGTTTTCCTTCACCGTAAAGCTCGTGGTGTGACTAATCACTGTACTTAAGTTCAGAAAAACTCATTGGTACAGGCGGGATTCGAACTTGCGACCTTTGCGTCGCAGGCAACTGCTCGAACCAATCGGCCACCACGGCTTACTGTAATTATAAATAAAATATAATCTCCAAATTAACGGCATACGTGGGTAAACAATAGTTGTCATGTCGAAACAATGACTTGACGAATACTCAAAGTATTATTAGGTAAAGTATTATTCATAAGGTAATTAATTAATGATATCAATAAATGATAACATTTGTGCCAACAAATTCCGTATATCGCAGGATTGAAGACTATCGTCGGTGCCGTGATAGAGTCAGTGAAGAATCTAAGGGACGTGATAATCCTGACGATGTTTTCACTGTCTGTGTTCGCGCTGATGGGCCTACAGATCTATATGGGGGTGCTGACGCAGAAGTGTATCAAAGTGTTCCCCGAGGACGGCTCTTGGGGTAACCTGACAGACGAAAATTGGGAGAGATTTTGCCAAAATGAAAGTAAGATGTGGCCATGAGATTCTAAATAGCGTATTCCTTCGCTTTGGTTTTATCGATGACTTGTAAGGAAGTTTGAACCGGTTAGCAGCCTTTTGACCGCAACATACTTCTGGTTACCATAATAAGACCGGAGATCTGCTTTTTTAGGTTTTTCAAGCACTCAGCTGTAACGGGAGTCGTTCTTGCCGTCCAAGGACAATAATTCTTTATCGAATGCGTAATAATAACAAATGCACTAACCTCCTGTATCGCTATTCGCTATTATGTAATGTTAAATATATTAGCGATTATGTGGGACTGATTATTTTTAATTTGGCGATAACAAATTTAAGTGTAGATTTTTGTTGGGCTGGGTCGTAAACAAAGCCGATTCCTTTGTTCACAGCCAGTATGTTATTATTGCAATGAAATTACTAGATATACAAATAAAACTTTATTTTTCAGCGAATTGGTACGGAGACAGTGGCGAGTATCCGTTGTGTGGGAATTCATCTGGAGCGGGGTACGTATTGAAATAGATGGAAATAATTTAAATTTAAAGGTACACTATTTTATTCAGGTCTAAGATTTCAATTTTACAAACTGTTCAATATATGCCTTAAATCATGTTAATGCATAATGTGCTATCAGTACAAATTAGTCTACTAATATAATATTTTCGAATTCCATTTATTAAAATTTCAGGTCATTTTCAAGACATAAAAAAATTACCATCTCACACATTATGCGCACCAATTGGACGGGCCCAGCCTGTCTAAACCATTCTTGTCTGTTAAACTGTGGCTGTCTGGTAGTCGTAAAAGCAATAATCAAACATTGTTGTTACCTTCGCAGGCAATGTGAACCTGGTTACATGTGTCTGCAAGGCTATGGCCCCAACCCGAACTACGGCTACACCAGCTTCGATACATTCGGTTGGGCTTTCCTGTCAGCCTTCCGGTTGATGACGCAGGATTATTGGGAAAATCTCTACCAATTGGTAATTTTTTAAGTCAGAGGAGTTATAACCCCTGCCTACCTTTTGCTAACTAATTAAACCAACTCGTCTGAAACTCGTGCAGGTGCTAAGGTCAGCAGGTTCTTGGCACGTGTTGTTCTTCGTGGTCATCATCTTCCTTGGCTCCTTCTACCTGGTGAACTTGATCTTGGCCATCGTCGCCATGTCCTACGACGAATTGCAGAAGAAGGCAGAGGAAGAGGAGCAAGCGGAAGAAGAAGCGCTTAGGGTAAGATATACTAACAACAGTCGCTTCTATACATATCGAATAACTAGCAGCCCGTCCCGGCTTCGCACGGGTGAACAACATTCATTTTTTGGCATAACATTAATTTTTCTCTTGCAATTAAAATAGCCTACATTAACCAATGTAGCATTCAAATAGTGAAAGATTTTTTTAAATCGGTCCAGTACTTTTGAGCCAATTCCTTACAAACATCCTTACATACAAAGCTTAAAATATATAAACTACTTGTCACGTTGTTTGTCCGCGATGGGCGCGCGTCCTTAACCGATTTCAATCAAATTTGCACATCACATAGCTTACATCACAATTGGACCCGATAGGTGGCGCTGCGTTCGTGTTTCAGGAAGTTTAACTTTTTCACCCGGGCGAAGCTGGGCGGGACATCTAGTATTAGTATAGATGTATGTATAAATATCTGTTTTTAAAACGAACTTAGTGGCTTAGTAACAGGTGTCAAGCCAAGATTGAATAAATGCGAAGTCATTATGATTCTGTTTTACCAGCGCTATATTATTTATTGTATTTATATAAGACAAGTTGATAATAGACATGTGTTGAGATAAGTGGCGTGCGTTAAATTAAATCGCTAAAAGTGCTCAAGTCATTATCAATATTTGTTATTGATATTCCCTTTTGAAATGTTACTGCAGTTCTTTTTTGTTACCAAAGCGATAATAGTACTACCGAGTATAATAATACCGGGTGTTATATTTGCGATAAGATAATTTGTTGTGAATAAATCACTGAATGAGAGCCACAAAGCTGGGTGCTTTGGCTGTTAGTACAGTGTCCCAACAAGGAGCATTTCTCACGCCTTCCCACAAGGATCCCCGAAGGAGTAGGCAGAGGTGTATAGGTAATACCCACACACCCACTTTCCGCCAGAGGTATATTAGGTGCCAACGTGACAGATGGCGAGTCCATCGCCGTTACTCCAGCACGACTATACATACGCCTTTGAATTGCTACTCAGACGTATGCAGGTTTCCTCTCGATGTTTTCCTTCACCGTAAAGCTCGTGGTGTGTCTAATCACTGTACTTAAGTTCAGAAAAACTCATTGGTACAGTCGGGATTCGAACTTGCGACCTTTGCGTCGCAGGCAACTGTTCGAACCACTCGGCCACCACGGCTTGCAAGGAGCATTTCTACAATGCTTAATCACAGTAAGGACGCATATGTAGCTTCTTTCACGACTTTTTCTTTAGTGACGTGTCACAGTGTAAGGAAGTATATACCTTAGTAGGCAAGCCTTTGGAGGATCGTTTTAGGTCGAGTATTTGAAGGATCCCGCACTTGTCTAGATAACCAAGAAACTATAGGCTCTCATCTTTCTTATAGCAAACAATGACTTAGACGGCCTTCTCGTCTAGTGGTTAGAGCCCCTGACTGTGAAACTTGAGGTCGCGGGTTCGAATCCCGCTGAGGGCAGATATTTGTGTGATGAACACGAGTATTTGTACCTTAGTCTTCGAGGTCCTATGTATATATCTATTTATATACGTAAATATATCGTTGTCTAGTTACCATAACACAAGCTTTGCTTAATTTGGGACTAGGTCAATTTGTGTTTAATTGTCCCAAGGTATTTATTATTATTTATAATGACTTACAGCCACATATGAAAGGCTTTATTTATACAAGCTGTAGCTAAGAATCAGCCCATTTCAGGAAGCAGAACAGAAAGCAGCAGCCCGAGCGGACAAACAGGAAGCGAGGGAAGCGCACGCGCGCGAGCAGGCCGCGGCTGCCGAGGCGGCCGCGTACGCCGAGGCGCACCCCGCCAAGTCCCCCAGCGACTTCTCCTGCCAGAGCTACGAGCTGTTCGTGAACCAGGAGCGCGGCAACCAGGATGACAATACGCGCGAGCGCATGTCCCTCCGTAGCGACCCCTTCCAGGATTCGGTGAGCACTCAGCCCGCGCACAAGCCCGACACGCACCACGACGCACGCCGCGCCAGGAAGGTCAGCATGGTGAGTACGCCGAGCTAACCACGCCCACTCCTCGCTGACAATGATTCCAATTGCGTACTCTTTGTTCTCATTAAGATTTAAGCTCAGTATTTGGGGTCAGACATTTTCCCAAGAATTTTAAATACAAATTTATAGTTATTTTGCGGAACAGCCAAATTTCATATTTACTATTATTTTTCATTTATTTATTCCATCCGCACGGAACTAAGAGTGTTTTGATTTCTTTATAACGGCACTTTGACTCGCCCGGTCTCCTGTAGATATTTGGTAAATATCGATATGTATACACATATTAAAATGATACTATATTAAAATTTAAGCTGTGGAGAAGTTTAACGTGTTTGATATACAATAGATTAATTCTCTCATAAATGAGAGAAAAAAGTTTAACTTTTTTTATATACCTACAGTAGATTATTTATGAGATAATTAAAAAAGGAATCATTGTCAACGGTGCATATCTTTTCAACTTGAACTTGACATACAGCACTTCGAAAGAACTCTTACATCACGAATTAAACAAACATTTTGAGCTTCTATCACTACGTGCAAGGTCACATTGTTCCCATTCCCACCTTTTGCCAAATTTAATTCTTATAAATATCAAGTTGGAAAGAACCTTTGTTTCTCTGTGTCTACTGCTAAGCTTAAGTATTACCTACTGTCTCCCAGTGACTTAAATGTTCACGCATGAGCAAATATTTTAGTACATCTTCTTTCAATTTAATCAGTTATATCGACGCCTCTTGTAAATATCAGCAATTGCGATGTTTGTCTCCGTTCGTGTCGTTTCACTAAAAAGCATGACTAGACATGAATCTTAACAACTGTACATCATCTAATAGTCGGTATCCTCCACTTAAGTACTCATACGTTCACTTATTATAATCGTTTCGTTACATTATTTCCTCAATTAGATCTAGCTACTGTGTTTGAAATATTGTTTTTTATAGAAGTTGGTTTGCTAGCACGACTCCGAGTAATATTGTATTTTTTCCCATTTTACTTAAAGGAATCATAATAGATATAAATATTTTGGATATTGATTCAGAGCATGACTCCTAGTAAACATACCTGTTTGTAGTTGCTCAGTCGCTCTCCAATAATATTTCTTATAGACAAGTCATTAAATTCTTACGAACTACTAATGCATTCACTAGTTCTCTAAGTCTTTAAATAAGAAATATATATTTGTAATTAGTTTTCAAAGAAATAATATTGGAGGTAATGAATCTATTGTCATGGTAGATTGTTTCTTTTGCAATGTGAGTGTTAAAGAACGGGCCGAGCCGAACTGAACATATCGCCGAACCAGAGGTAGGTTCAGTCCAGATAATTATTATTGAACCATAAACTGATCAATTCAACCAATTCCTCAATTCGATTACCAAAGTGCGGAGGCTTCGATAGATCAACAAAAGAACAGTCCTCATGACTATAGATGTAGATTGAGATAATACTTAGCTAGGAAATGGCAGTCTGCAGATATGCATGGATACCCACATTACTTCATGTGTTCATAAACAAAGTTACCGGACCTAACTTGCTCTTTGATTGCAATTGTTTTCATCAAATTCTTTTTGTATTTTTATATTATTTCCAATAAGAGTTTTTCATGCATCCATTTTTCATATTTGATTTCCATCAATTTTGAGAAATGATAATTGCAAAATTCTTATTGTACGCACCGGAGTCTTTTCGATTTCGGATCACTGTATTTCTTAAACATAATTATTATCTAACGTAGTTTTGAACATAAATGTCACTATCCAGAGTATTGTTTATTTCACTATAACTTGCTTACAAGCTACCATCGTCAATGTTTTGTATGCCAAATTTTGTTATATCTGTTATGTGTTAATACAATGCCTATCCGTCCTTTCCTATTTGGATGTTAGATATTGATCGATATAATTTGAATAAACTATAATCAATTCAAAATTCTGTTTGTGTATTGAAGGTCCCTCACCCTGAACGCATAAATAAAATCGGGCAGTTGTCATATGGCCCACTACGGGAGGGCTCACAGGTTTGTCCATCTATCCTCATTGGTGTTTGTGCTCCCCTACCTACCTTTTATATTTCCTTTACAATAGGACTTAATCCAATTATGTTTTCACTCTCTGTATGTAGTTCTTGTAAATCTAAATTCTGAACTGTAACATTTGGCGCCGCATCAATTTGCGTTGTCTTATTTTTCGAAATCACTAAGGCGTGTGTATTGATGCGACGAGACCCTTCCAAGCACGTGACGTTTCTTAATTTTCACTGCGTCTCTTTCTTTCTTCTTGCGTTTGTTCAACTGTGTATTTTTATTTCTCACTTTCGTTTATCAGCACATGAAAGTAAAGTCATCGACAATACGTATGTACCTATACATAGATAATTACTTCAAGCAGCGTAGTCTAAAGCCTCTGCAACGGGTTCAAACGGTAGATTTAGTAATGTCATCAGTAATTCTATAGAATGTATCTGACAATCTGAATTGAGGAAAAATTTCTAACTACATGGAAATAAAGTCGAAAGTCGTACCTATATTATTTTTTGGGAGTCAGGAATTCGATGTCATATGTTTTTCATGTAACACTGCAGGCTTCTTTGTCACTGCCTGGTTCCCCGTTCAACCTGCGAAGAGGATCTAGAGGCTCGCACCAGATGGCTCTGAGACCAAACGGCCGCCCACGGTATCCTCCCGGGGCCGATCGGAAGCCTCTGGTGCTCTCCACATACCTCGACGCTCAGGAACACCTCCCATACGCTGATGACTCCAACGCTGTTACCCCCATGTCAGAAGAAAACGGTGCTATTATCATCCCTGTCTACTACGCTAATTTAGGTCAGTACATATAGGTCACTGTTTAATAGAGGGGCTAATATCATCTAATAAGGTCACCCGGAAATCGGGCATTAACATCCGCTCCTAACGCTTGGTACTGTATACTCGCTTTGATGGGAGACTTAAAGACAGAAGAACTTATACTTGATTAAAAAAATATAATATATGGCTAAAGGTGGTAGCTCCGTACATTCCGTCTGCCCACGTCTGTCTGGTTACACCCTCTATCCGCTGGAAATATACTTATTGGCCAACGAGGAAGATGCCGAGTGCATCGTCCTTTCTCAAGCACGACTATACCTACACGTGTGTAGGTATAGTCGTGCTTGAGAAAGGACGACTATACCTACACACCTTGAATTTCATCTTAATAGAATGCAGGTTTCCTGTTGATGTTTTTATTAACCCTAAAGCTCATGGTTGTAATTAATTACTGAAGAACGCCTTTATACAGTCAGGATTCAAACTTCAAATCTTTGCTTTACAGGCGTTTACTCGACCCGCTCGGCCGACAGGACTTCAGATTAATAATGATGAAGTGTTCTTTATATATGTAGGTAACTAGTCCAACATTTTCATTCCAGGATCCCGTCATTCGTCGTATACGTCGCACCAATCCCGACTGTCATACACGTCTCACGGGGACTTGCTCGGAGGAGGAAAAGCCCAAACCAAGGAAGCTCGATTGCGAGGTCGATCGGCGTCCAGGAACCACAGTGTGACGTCACAGCCTCACGCCTACCCACTGCCCAGACAGGACTCGTCACTCGCATCTAGACCACTTAGGGAATATGTGAGTAGCAATTTTGCTAATAATATAATTACTGTGCGAATAATATATTTCAGAAGTATGGGCAAAATCCGAGATGTACTCTTGTAGTGAACTACAGCTTGAAAGGCGGTCCTTTCGGGGACTGTGAGGGAATCAAAATCTTCACGTGAAGTGATAATTTGAGTATTTTTTTACAGAAAGCAGGATAATCTTAATATCTTAAACCTTTAAAGAGGCCTTAAATGTATTCACACCAATGGATAGTTTCTTCGTTAAGCTTCCAGGTCCATTCCAGGTCAATTTAACATTACTATTTATTCGTGCTAGGTAGTGTTGGATTAAAGCCTGCGTGTTTTTCAGGAGATGAGCACAACGGAATGTACGGATGAAGCCGGTAAAGTTCTGAAGCCGCCTAACGACAATCCCTTCATTGAATCGTCGCAGCAACCTAACGTCGTCGATATGAGAGGTGCGAACGGATCATTTTCCAATTAAAAGCGAATATAACGAAACTATCCTGCCCTTTTAAAATAATTTAAGCTCGTGTGGTATTTCAGATAATAGGCATTAAATACGAAATGTCAGCGCGCAGTTTACTTTTTAATATCAGATTTTAGAAGAACTAGTTATAAATAAAAGCTAATATTAAATTAGAACGCAATATCTAAACTACAATGTGTTCTAGGGAAAACTATTGTGAAAATTTGATTTGATTCTCATCGACTTTCAATATTTATGCAATTTATTGCGTGCTTCCAATATGATTTAAATAAGATAAAAGCCAGCTCGTAATGTAAAGAGCCGTTGTGGCCGAGTGGTTCGAATAGTTGCCTGCAACACAAAGATAGCAAGCTCGAATCTGGACTGCATGAATGAGTTTTTCTGAACTTATGAACAGTGATTACTAACAGCATGAGCTTAACGATGAAGGAAAACGTCTAGAGGAAACCTGCATAGAAAATAAAAGGCGTGTGTATATGAGGACGGTTGAACATTCCCATCATGCTAACAGAAGATCGACAATATTAGAATTATATACATAGTGTTGTTCGAGCCTTCCCACAAGGGTCCCAGAATGTAGGTAGTACCCACACACCCGCTCTCCGCCAGATATATTTTTTGGTGCTAACGTGACATATGGCGAGTCCGTTGCCGTTACTCAAGCACGACTATATATACGCCGTTGAATTTCTTCTCAAGCGTATGTAAGTTTCCTCATCATGTTTTAGTTCACCGTAAAGCGCGTCGTGTGACTAATCATTGGTCATCTACTCTACTACTACTACTACTAATCCATCAATATTGCTAATAAAGAAGTATATAACGATTGTTTACATTTCAGATGTGATGGTATTGAATGAAATCATCGAACAAGCCGGCAGACAAAGTCGAGCGAGCGACCAAAACGGTATGACGTGATACGAAACATACACTATCGATGTTGTTGCCTCCTGTTACTAACCAAGCGATGTCATTGCATTTTTTCTTTACAATATGTCTTAAATATTTGCTTTCCTCAAGCCGAAATCAATATCCCTCTACAATATTACATTTAACATATAAAATACGCCCGAAGTATCACACTACACTAACACACAACCGGTATTAGCTCATTATGCGTCAAAAAAGCATAATTGGCAAAGAAATAAATAACAATGCGCGGATGTCATTTATTGTTGCAATATACCGAATGAATGCACTTGTACAATTGAAATATATTTACCAATTGCTTACGTCCATACAATATTGTTTTAAGAAACTGGCAATGTTAAGTTTATCCTCGCATGATGACAGACAGAAGCTGTGACAAAAGACGTGTGTTAAAGACTGTACATCTAAAGCACTGTAGACATTAATGTGACACCGTATACATAAAAAATTGGTAAATATATACCTATAGTAGTATGTCCACAGTTGCCAGTACGCAAATATTTGCTATAGTTAAAAAATCTTAATTTAGCAATAAGTTACATATATATCCTCACGCCTTCCCACATAATATGGAAACGTTGTTTTGCAGTCAATTGTGACTCTGGTTGCTTGCTACATCGCATAACAGCGTTTTTACATAAATGAGATCACATTTTTTCACGCTGTATCCCCACCCCAAATAATATTTAAATAAAATTAACAGTCTAGCTCAGCTCCCTTGCTCGCAACAAGCAACGCCCTAAGCCGAGGTTCGTAGCCCACAGGGCGTGCCCTTAGCTGTGTTGCTTAGTACTTAAGTGCCTGGCTGGAGGCCTAGGTCTCGCCATTGTCCGGTTAAGTAGCAAAAGTTCCCGGAACTCACGCTACGAGAAACAATATTTCACGCTGTTACATTTGCGTTTTTTGCATGAGAATTGTTGCACGTTGTTTTTATATTTTTTACTGTCGTTAGATTAATACCGTCATGCTGTTAAAAAACGAATGAAGTAAATTTAAACTATTATATTTGTATTACGTACAGTGATTTATTTCACCACGAGCCTAACAATTATGGAAAACATCGTGATGATCGCTTACGTTTGTATGTACACTCGTGACTGAAAATTGATTTCTGACTTTGGCACATCTCTGGAAAATATATGGTGTAATTTATTACATGGCTGCCTACCCGTTCTATAAACAAAAAAATAGCTTGACTACGATATTCATATTTTTTGGCATAAAACATCAAAATGATTGTACATGAGTGACGATCATTCATGTCTGTAACAGTAGTTGCAAGTGATGCTTGCTTGTGACATAAAGTTGTTAACTTAACAGCCACTGCGAGTATTGTATTCTTTTGATTTGCACGTGTTACCTCCAGCACAGTGAACCCTACAGTGTGGTACGTAACCCCCACGAGTCACTCATGCCGCCCCTGCTCGAAGATAAATGACAGCCAGCTTAATTACAAAAAATATGGATATTGGAGTACCTGTTATGTTTAGATAAATTATATGTCCGTATGGTTTTACCAATAAAATTATAACGATAACTTATTCAATGTAGTTCATACAATGTTGCTATATATGTTATTTGTAAAATTAATTTTATTGTAAACATACCATACCGATAATTAATAATGAGCGAATACTAATAAAATTGTTTCTCTCTGTATACACACACACGCACTCTGACGGTAACGGGGACGCAACAGTGTCAGTGTACTACTTCCCAACAGCTGAAGATGATGAGGACGGACCCACATTTAAGGAGAGACTTCTAGAATGTGTGATGAAGGGCATTGACCTGTTCTGTGTGTGGGACTGCTGTTGGTTATGGCTCGAGTTCCAAAAGTATGTCGCTCTGCTCGTGTTCGACCCCTTTGTGGAGCTGTTCATCACGCTATGTATTGTGGTTAACACCCTCTTCATGGCGTTGGACCATCACGATATGGACAGAGATATGGAGAAGGCGCTCAAGAGTGGCAATTATGTATGTTATTCTTATTATACGCTTACAAAAATCTTTCTCTCTTTTACTAACACATTTTCTTATGATCATCTTTAATTAATACTGGCTAAAATATTTATTGTGGCTAATTGAGTTTTAAAATGATATCGTTACCTACATTTTCATGAAATTGATCTAAATGTATTTGTAATCAAATCGACTTCGAACGTTTTTCAGCAATGTTGTAGTTTAACCAAGTTATTCTGTTTCCAGTTTTTTACGGCAACATTCGGGATAGAAGCAATGTTCAAACTAATAGCGATGAGCCCAAAGTATTATTTCCAGGAGGGTTGGAACATTTTCGACTTTATCATTGTGGCCTTATCACTGTTGGAATTGGGACTCGAGGGAGTTCAGGGTTTGTCTGTGTTACGTTCCTTTCGATTGGTGAGTATCGCTTCTTCACCCAATCTTAAATTTAATATTAACACAAAGATCTTACCAGCACTAATACTAACTCAGATTTATATCCAGTTTTGATGATTCAGTGTATCTTCGCTGAAATCCACATATGTACCCTAAAATAAGCTGAAAGATATAAAATTTCAAGCTAATGTGTTGTTAACTGATAATCATTGAGTTTCGTCTACAATCGTCTACGTCTACAATCCCATAGGTATAATGATCGTCATGAATGTATAAATGTGGTGAAATATTTTCAGCTGCGTGTTTTTAAACTGGCCAAGTCTTGGCCGGCGCTAAACCTTATAATATCCATTATGGGTAGGACGGTGGGAGCTTTAGGGAACTTGACCTTTGTACTTTGCATCATTATATTCATATTCGCGGTGATGGGGATGCAGTTGTTTGGCAAGAATTACACAGGTTCTATTTGAAAGAAAATTTAGCATCTCTAATTCAAGAACTAAGCTTCATTATATTGATTATTCAGCTTCACACTCCCGAAATTATCACACTGGGCTTTGATTGAACATTATATTCATAAAGGCCGCTGTGGCTTTATAACACGGAATGTGGCCCGACCCGACGAGCCGAGTCGAGACACGTTATAAAGCTATGCCACGCAGCTTCCAATCATGATTTAAGCTTCGCATCGAGTAACATAGATGACATGCAGCTTCGCTTTCAAGGATACTTGATGCATCAGGTCAACACTGATGGGATCTATGTCGTTGCACACATTAGGCATAATATCTGATTCGTACGAATTGAATGCAAAAAGGCAAAGAAAAATTATTGGTCCAAAAGCTCTCACGAAACTAACATATATCCCACTCATATACAGAGATGAATCTGTGCACACTGATAGGTAACTCAAGCACACATTTGCTGATAGAGCACATGAGCCCAAATCACTCACAGCCACGGCCCAGCGGCACTCTAGCACTGGGCCAAGTGGGTGATTAGGGGTCCTCCTAGGATCCGCAGTAGCATAGGTGAAGCGCCGGTAAAAGAGCTTGTGTGACGCCTCGTTTCACAATTTGTACTTGCAGCTTCGAGTATTCAAATTGGCAAAGTCTTGGCCGACACTTAATTTACTCATCTCTATAATGGGTAGGACCATGGGTGCCTTGGGCAACCTGACCTTCGTATTGTGCATCATTATTTTCATATTTGCGGTGATGGGTATGCAACTATTCGGGAAAAATTACTTGGGTAAGTGTAATTGGTGGGAGTGTTGCATGTTCATTGGTGTTTGGTTGATTGGAGACGTTGAATGTTGCCGCGTCGGTCACAGTTGGCAGTCAATGTATTTTAGCAATGTCTTTATTCACATAATTAACTACGAATTTTTCTCCTTTGATGTTTCCTACTCCTTTTTGTTGCACCTATGCAGCAGACTGATACAAGAATCGAACATAATTAAGCAGAAACAACCTTGACAGATTGTAATAAAAATGTATCTCTGCTAAAATACATTTACTGTCACATGACGATTTTAAAGTGCGGATGATAAATAGTTAAATTAAACCTGAATAAATTTTCTAATCATGCATACCTACTAATCAAAATTTCCACACTTTAAACGCGACTGGCCGTTTGTTCAAATAGTGAATTATTGTGTTTATGTGCGTCACACTATTGTGCTCATAATAGACGATTGGTGAAAGTCAATGTGTCCCTTCCAAGTGAGCCTGACACCCTAAAATATGTGTTAGTCCCGCAACTGACCCCTATAAAGGCGCCTCACTTGTGAAACAATCAAAGCTTGTATCCTCATCTCTCCTTTAGATGCCATTATTTTCCTTTCAACATAACAGCCTTTATAATTTCACAGTTCTACTTAGTTCTGAGCATTCAACGCCAAATGTTTCTACCTATCTTCATGTGTAATATGATATTTTATATGCATGTATCGGACTAACTGGTAACTAAGCGCTTGACTATTTTCTTCTCTGATGTAATCAATAGTTGTAGATAGAATGCATGATTCTAACTAGACGTATGAGACTATTGCTTCATAGGGGATAAAACATAGAATATTATATGCTTCAGTATTTATTCCTATCTATGTTTATCTATTCCAATTTGGGACACTTCCTGTTTGAAATTATGTTCTTTTGATTTGAAAAAAGTTTGTTGTGTCCTATACATGGGATGTCGTTAGGGCCTTATTAAACTTAGTACTTCTGTCGAACTATAAAAAAAAACGTTCATACTTATTAAACTTTTTAGATTAAGTTGCTAATGAGGGTAAAGCAGAGTTCCAAAATTGTATATAATTAGAATTCACACAAACGAGCTTATTGAAGACAATAGCATAGTCCAGGCTATTCATATAACATTTCCCTGTATAACATTGTATCATGTGTCCAGATTACGTGGACCGTTTCCCTGACGGAGACCTGCCTCGCTGGAACTTCACAGACTTCATGCACAGTTTCATGATAGTATTCCGAGTGCTGTGCGGAGAATGGATAGAGAGCATGTGGGACTGTATGTTGGTGGGGGATGTTTCGTGCATACCCTTCTTCTTGGCTACTGTCGTCATTGGTAATCTTGTGGTTAGTATATATTTATATTTTTTATATTGAAGGCTACTAACACAGTGAACACTGCTACAAGCGATATAAACACATGTTTGACATAAGTAATAATACGCCCCTTATAATTATAGCAACGTAATCGACGTTGCTATAATTATAAGGGGCGACAACATAGGAATTATAGATTTTGAGCTACTGTAATATAAGGTTAAGTTGAAAAGATACTAACGATAATGGTACATTTAACACCTTTCATAGAACGATTGAAGTTTATTGAGATGATTAAAATTTGCACCACGTTGGGATTAAAATTGTTTCAAATTTAGAGAAACAATTAGTAATCGTAATACAGTGTAGTAGAGCTATTTTAAATTTCAGGTACTCAACCTCTTCTTGGCCCTTTTACTCTCAAATTTTGGTTCTTCAAGTTTATCCACACCTACCGCCGATCAAGACACGAACAAAATAGCGGAAGCTTTCAACAGAATATCGAGGTTTATTGATTGGATCAAGAGGAATGTAGCAGACGTCCTGAAGTTGCTGAAAAATAAGCTAACCAATCAGATTGCAATACA
>JACCPG010000443.1:0-16067 GCA_016069955.1 Drepana arcuata | reverse complement strand
AAAAAAAAACAGAATTGTTAAGTTATTTCGCTTAATGAGTAAAATTATAGCGATCTATATAAGCATCATATAAATGCCTTACTAGGGTAAACGAGTCAGGAAAATTCACGTTTGATGCGGTTTTCTATATAAATCATTAAAAAGTTAATCTTTATTATTTATTTGCAAATATTAGTTTTGACGAGATCACTAAGTTTTGTCGTCTGGTCTGATTTCTATGCTTGGATGGTGTCGACGTACGGTGGTCGCATATGTTCGCGACGAACGACACGTAGGCTTAAAGGCGGCATTGTGTGGCCGCTGTGTCTCCTCAGAGCGAGTCGACAACGAGCTGGAACTTGGCCCCGACCTGGAAGACACTGTTCTCTACAAGGACAAGAAACTAAAAGATCAAGTAGAGGTAGCCATTGGCGACGGCATGGAATTCACGATACCAGGTAAATAATCCAGGTTGCTAGTTAGTTATTACACAAGCGTATTCACAAACAACGAACCCAATCCGAAGACATTCATCATCCCGCTGAGGGCAGATATTTGTATGATGAACACGAGTATTTGTACCTTAGTCTTGGATGTCCTTTGTAGTGATTTACACATCTATCTATATAAGTAAATATATCGTTGTCTGTCTAGTTACCATAACACAAGCTTTGCCTTATTTGAGACTAGGTCAATTTGTGTGGAATTGTTCCAAGGTTAATTAATTAATTTATTTATTTTACTATATTGTATATATGTTCTTGATTTTTGAGATTGACTACTCCTTACGATGTATTCTGCTTTTAGGTGACAATAAATACAAAAAAGGCAAAATACTTATGAACAACATTAACGCGATAACAGATAACCATAGAGACAACCGGCTAGATTGTGAACTCAACCACCACGGCTATCCTATTCAGGTAAATTTCTAAACCTTAAATAGACAATAAAATATTTAAGGAATAGAATAATTTTATGAAATAATTTTAGGATGATGACACAATAAGCCAAAAGTCGTACGGCAGTCACAAGATAAGATCGTTCAAAGATGAAAGTCATAAAGGGTCAGCAGATACCATAGACGGAGAAGAAAAGAAGGACGCTAGCAAAGAGGAATTAGGATTGGAAGAAGGTCAGTGTTATGAACTATTCGTAGGAATAATTAAATTGAACGGGTAGGTAAATTTGTGTAGGTAGTACGCACGCACTACATTTCGCCATTGATATATTTTTGGTGCCATGAATTTATATATGTAAATCATATACCTTTATCAACTCAATTATGTTTTTAATATAGAAATGATAGAAGAAGAAGAGGAAGGCAAAATAGACGGCTTAGGAAAGCAAGACATCATAGTAGCTACTGATGAGGAGGTAGTCGACGACACGCCGGCGGACTGTTGTCCTGAGCCATGCTATCAAAAGTTCCCATTCCTCGCCGGAGATGACGAATCCCCCTTCTGGCAGGGCTGGGGCATGCTACGATTGAAAACGTTCAAACTCATTGAAAACACCTATTTTGAAACAGCTGTGATCACTATGATATTGCTCAGTAGTTTGGCTTTGGTAAGTTTCATTATTCATTGAGTTATTCAAGATGTAAATGCAGGGTCAGCAACGCATGGGCTATAAAACTTTACTATTCCAAGCATTCATTGGTGGTGACTGTAAGCGATTACCGCTTACAGGTCGGCCGCATGCATATTTAAATTTTAGTGGTATTAAAAAATAGAACTTAGATCAGCTTTAAAACTTGCAGCTAAAGTTTTTGTGAGAAC
Organism: Drepana arcuata; assembly: GCA_016069955.1. Lineage (NCBI taxonomy): Eukaryota > Metazoa > Arthropoda > Insecta > Lepidoptera > Drepanidae > Drepana > Drepana arcuata. The sequence goes on along the minus strand of JACCPG010000443.1, from coordinate 14,307 downwards.
GGGTCGAAAGAAAACCAAAGATATCTAATATAACACTTTTTCTAGGCCTTAGAGGACGTGCATTTACCGCACCGCCCAATCCTTCAAGATATTCTGTACTACATGGATCGGATCTTCACCGTTATCTTCTTCATTGAAATGTTGATCAAGTGGCTCGCCCTTGGCTTTCAGAAGTACTTCACCAATGCGTGGTGCTGGCTCGACTTCATCATCGTCATGGTAAACATTTTTTACGATTTAACTGAAGCACGTTATTTTAGATACTAACAGTTTTCTTACAGAGTGCTAATTCTTAAAGGGATTAATACGGGCTTATCAGTTTCAATACTGGTATGCTTAATACTACTTATGTTTTAAATGTTTTTAATAATGTATGCGAGTAAATGACGTGATATACGTTAGTTGTCGCTCGTAAACCACGGCGCGGTGATGGCGGGCGCGGACGACATCCCGGCGTTCCGCTCGATGCGCACGTTGCGCGCGCTGCGCCCGCTGCGTGCAGTGTCCAGATGGGAGGGCATGCGCGTGAGTACGCCAGGACTCGCCGTCTCTCCACCGAGTGTCGCTATTGGTGGCTCTAATGCTGCGTTGCTCATTGACCATTCAGTTTGATAGATGGTAAATTCAAAATTGCACTGCGATTTGAATTGAGATAATCCGCGCATTTTCTATTTAAAATAAAATACAAATTAATAAAGAACTGGTTCGCATTACGGTATTATTTCTTATTTGTCTATTGATGAGCAACGCAGCTCAAAGCGTGCAGCTTTGACTGTTTCGATGTCTGGCAGAAGACTCCGACCGGCCTCACCTTGCTGTCTCAAGCTCTCGATGTCGTAATATTTGTTTGTGAAAATTGCTTCATGTATCTCTATATCTACCTAAGTCTCCTTAACTTCTTTACCTATAGCTGATATAGATCCTTCATAGAACTTGAAATCCAGATATTTTCAAGTGCATGAAACGACTCCAATCGCCTTAGAAAGTGCCCTTTTCAAGCATCGTTGCATACGGTTGAAACACTGAGCCTTGAAACAATGATTGAAAACGGTTCGTAATGTAGTTGCGTGATGTGAACATCACAGCTACGCAATAGGAGACATGCTATATCTACCTTCTTGTTAATATAATTTTGAATCAAAAGGACATCAGAGTGTTTAACACATCTTCTTTGATGTCTTTAATATATTCCATGTACAAAGATATATGTTAAATATGTGCTTTTGTTTCATTATAAACACTTCAGGTTGTTTCAAATAGGGTGAGGTCTTCAACAATGTCTTCGATTATTTCGACTTCCCTTCGTTTCGTTAAGTAGGTCGTTTACAGTCTTCATCCATTCATGGATTCATCCAGCAAAAACTGTGGAAAATTGTATTGTCAACTTTGTACAAAATTGTTATGTATGTAATTTTAGGTGCAGCGAAGCGTCAAAAAGTAATACATCAAAACTATTATGTCTCAAAATGGAACCGTTGATTTCATCAGGTCTCGCTTATAAACTTCGTAGCGGCGCTTTGTGGCGCCGGTGGCATTCAGGCGTTCAAAACGATGCGAACGCTCCGCGCTCTGCGGCCACTGAGAGCTATGAGCCGCATGCAGGGCATGAGGGTATGTACCACCCCTGCCGCGCTCTCACACAACCTCTCCACACCCTCACACTCACATCTGTACAACGATCTCATTACATATGTCAGACATTTCACAATACTCTCTTTTCTCAGTAATTCTGCATCAATCACCCGGTTTCACTTGTTTATAAATGGTTACTGTAATTGTAACCATTTATGTGCAGTAGTCCATCGAATTATTCTTAGAGAATCATTTTTAATTCGGCGGTGGCACCCTTGAATGGCTTAGTATCATCACTCTTCGACATGTTCCTCTTTAGAAGTTGTTTCAATTGGACTTATTTGAGATTCCTACCATCCATGTTTTGTTGGTCTACCCTACTATTGAACTTTGTATCATTAGTTAGACTTAGATATCTTTATTACTTGTAGTAATTTGGAATGTTATTTTAGATTCTGCACTTTAGTTTTACTCTACTTCTTGTATCTACATCATAATTGTTCGAAATTTCGCATGTGTTCGCATATTTGGATGACTATATAATCATTCGGAGAGGTAAGTCTAAAAATTTGTAGCGCAAATTTTTTATATGTTGCTTCTATTCAATGTTGTGATAATTATTATATATTAGTAGTTTGTTTCAACTGTGAATCCATAGCAATCATGTTCCCAACTCAGTAAACAATCAATGCTTTTTGTAGTTCACTTTTAAAGTCTTTCTAAAATATTTATCGCATTTGAATGTATAATTTAAAAGTGTAATATAAATCGGATATCATTGTTGTTGTCGCTTTATTTATGTCCTTTATATATAAAATTTTAAACTTGCCTTCATCCAGGTTGTAGTAAACGCTCTGGTACAAGCGATCCCGTCCATCTTCAACGTACTACTCGTGTGCCTCATCTTCTGGCTAATCTTTGCCATCATGGGAGTTCAACTGTTCGCCGGAAAGTACTTCAAGGTATGTTCCGTAAAAAATATTTGTAAATAAAATATCAGCTGGGCGCCTGGTTTCAATTACCGTTAAGATTAGTTCCTCACGATTTGGGTATCAAATGCACAAACAGGGTTTTTTAATGCTTAAATATCAGTGTCAAGTGGAAGCGTATAAAATTATACCTTAAAGTGCTTTAAATGTCATTATAAGATCGGCACGTCGCGATCATTGCCCATTGTATTGAAGCAAGTTTAGGCAACGAATTGTTTCAGCATACCACTTTTTTGTGGAATTTACGCAGAGCATATTCGTTGCTATTTTACTGTTTGTTATTTCAGTGTGTCGATCTGAACCATACAACGTTGAGTCACGAAATTATTCCGGACCGAAATGCGTGTATTTTGGAAAATTACACATGGGAGAATTCACCAATGAACTTTGATCACGTCGGCAAGGCATACCTATGCTTATTCCAAGTAGCTACGTTTAAAGGCTGGATTCAGATCATGAATGATGCTATCGATTCTAGAGAGGTACGATTATCAAAGACATGAGGAAAAAATTACTTACTAAATAAGTTTATTAAATTTATATCTCTTTCAGGTCGGACGCCAACCAATTCGAGAGACGAATATTTATATGTACTTGTACTTCGTATTCTTTATCATATTCGGCTCATTCTTCACCCTCAACCTGTTCATCGGAGTGATCATCGACAACTTCAACGAACAGAAAAAGAAAGCAGGTGGCAGTCTCGAGATGTTCATGACTGAAGACCAGAAGAAATACTACAATGCTATGAAGAAGATGGGATCAAAGAAACCATTGAAAGCTATCCCGAGACCAAAGGTGATCTATCATGTCCCCTTATACCGCCTTAAATTGTATGCTTAAGCAAAGCCATTCTTAGTCCAATATGTTGACTGTACACTTTATGTAAGTATATCTTGGTGTATCTGTAGCGGATATATGCTAACTAAATGCGCAATTGCTTAAAGATGATACCAATATGCTAAAAAAATTATATTTTAGTGTAAATCTGTATTTATTATCAGTAAATAAACGTACTTTTTTTCAGTGGCGTCCTCAAGCGATCGTATTCGAAATAGTGACAGACAAAAAGTTCGACATGATCATCATGCTGTTCATCGGACTGAACATGCTCACCATGACCCTGGATCACTACCAGCAGACAGAGACGTTCAGCAGTGTCCTAGACTACCTAAACATGATATTCATCGTTATATTCAGTTCAGAGTGCCTACTTAAAATATTTGCCTTGCGATACCATTATTTTGTCGAGCCGTGGAATCTGTTCGACTTCGTCGTGGTCATGTTCTCAATACTTAGTAAGTTCCCGCTTCTAAGGACACTCGAATAAGGTTATATTAAAGTAAGTACAGATTAAACTTTTTAATTTTTCTACAGGCTTGGTACTGAGTGATATCATAGAGAAGTACTTTGTATCCCCGACTTTACTAAGAGTAGTCAGAGTAGCTAAAGTGGGGCGAGTACTGCGGCTAGTGAAAGGTGCTAAGGGCATTCGAACGCTGTTGTTCGCGCTGGCCATGTCCTTGCCAGCCCTGTTTAACATCTGTCTGCTGTTGTTCCTCGTCATGTTCATCTTTGCCATATTCGGCATGTCCTTCTTCATGCACGTCAAGGATAAAGGCGGGCTCGACGACGTCTACAACTTCAAGACATTCGTGCAAAGCATGATCCTGCTGTTTCAGGTTTGTAAGATAATTTTATTCTCAATTGCTCGCGTAAGGAATTTGATCTCATCGATTAACTCGCAGATGTCGACGTCGGCTGGGTGGGATGGCGTGCTGGACGGCATCATCAACGAGGAGGAGTGCGACCTGCCCGACAACGAGCGCGGCTACCCCGGCAACTGTGGGTCCGCCACCATCGGCATCACCTACTTGCTCTCCTACCTCGTCATCTCCTTCCTCATTGTAATCAACATGTACATCGCCGTCATTCTCGAAAATTACTCACAGGTACATAAAAGTAGCAGTTAAATTATTGCGTACGTTAGATATTTTGAACAATGTGAGTATACTTAACTATACGATAAACGTTTATAATAACTCAAACCAATTCTTCTCCAGGCGACAGAGGATGTGCAGGAGGGCCTAACGGACGACGATTACGATATGTATTACGAGATATGGCAGCGGTTCGACCCCGACGGCACTCAGTACATTCGCTACGATCAGTTGTCCGACTTCCTCGACGTGCTCGAACCGCCGCTCCAAATACACAAACCGAATAAGTACAAAATCATATCGATGGACATACCGATATGTCGCGGCGACATGATGTTCTGCGTGGACATCCTCGACGCGCTCACGAAGGACTTCTTCGCGCGGAAAGGGAACCCAATCGAGGACCCCGGCGATCTCGAGGTGGGGCGACCCGATGAAGCGGGCTACGAGCCGGTGTCTTCTACGCTGTGGCGACAGCGCGAGGAGTACTGCGCACGGTTAATCCAACACGCGTGGCGGCGCCACCGGCGCGCGCACGACGGGCCGGGCGTGGGGCGCGGGGCCGCCACGGCCGTGCTGCTGGACGCGGCGGCGGGCGGCGGGCACCGCGTGGTGCTGCAGGCGGCGGGCGCGCTGGCGGCGGGCGGCGGGCGCGCGCTGCTGCCAGGAGGCGCGCCGCGCCCGCCGGAGCCCGCGCCGCCGCCCGCGCCCGTCTGACCCGCGCTGGCGCTCGCGCTGCTGCCCGCGCTCGTCGACGACGTGCCGCTGCCGCTGCCGCTGCCCGCACCGCTGCCCGAGCTCTTGAGCCCACCCAAGCGCACTTAATTATTTTTACGCTATTTGTATGACTACTAATTAGCTGCAGTAAGATGCCGGCTTGTGTGTCACCGTTTTTAGATAAAAATATGTCACAGTGTGAGTCGATTTCGTTACCACGCAGCTGCATTTTAGTTCGATTGTATCTTGGGTGTACAGAGTGAAGAGTGTTGGTGATTACTGAGTATACAGCGAAGTGACTGCAGCTAAGTAAGAGTCGGACTGTAGACGTTGGCATGTAAATACATACGTAGTGTCCGCGGGCCGCGGGTGAGCGGCGCGGCGCGGCGCGGCCGGCGACGCCTGCCGCAGCGACCGCGCATCTTCCTTCGTGGACGTTATTCTTTCGCGTTTAGAGACGTTCGAAGTGTTAACTGGAGTGTTTTATATTCGCGTGGCCGAAGCTTTAGTGACCGTTTGTTTTGCGACCGATGTTCGCGTGCATTCACTGTGTTTTATCGTTCCGATTCATATCTGTTCGTTTGCATCGTCGCGTGACTGTCCCGTGAGTGCCTGTCGATCGCAGAGAGATGTATTGCGAGCGGGCCGTTTTATTCCTCACTAGTGTGAATGATGTAATGTAGGATATTGGATAAAATTGAGGAAACTCTAAAAGCTTATTTTTGTATTCGATGAACAACATTGTTTACTTACGTAAATTATAAAACAGATCTTTATAAATATTGTGAACTTTGATGATTTGCTGCCAATTGTGAGATATCATTTTACTTCCCCAAAATGGTGTCGAGCAATGTCTGCACCGCTGCTCGAGTATGCCGCAGGCAGGCAGTGCCGGCGGGGCGGCGCGGCGTGACAGTGCTTCGTTACGTTTGCTTCACCGCACCAGCTCGATGTAGCACTCATCCATTCACCTTTTACTGTCATTACAAACGTCTTCGAGTTAGTATAATCGTATCTAATAGACGCTTATGAGAAGCATTGGCTGCGCCGATTCATATCAATTTTGTCCGTATAGTTTTTAATAGTTCCAATTTATAAGCTTCTCACCGTACCGAGCGACGCTACGTCGTGATGTTGCGAGACCGGCTTGCCGCCGGCTGTCTCGGATTTAGAAAAATTTTTGCAAAGTTATCTATATAAGCTTAACAAATCAGCTGTGAAATCGGTACCAGAATTCACTTCCGTCCTAATTCAGTACGCATCATAGGAATCGAGCCATTTTATGTAACGCGCACTTTCCGCCTAGGTGGTGTAATCCCTTCCCCAGGATTACACCAGGCGCGCAGACGGCGCGCGCGGCGTTCCCCGGCCGGCGCGCCGCCGGCGCACCACCTCCGCGACCGCCTGACTAGCCAGTACATTTAAACGCTAATTACGCACATTTAATAACATATTATAACGCTGATTATTAAATCTAGTTACGGTCGACTTGACATAGTGTTTAGTCGGGCGATCCTGGTTAGGTCGAGAACCGGTATACTTAGATAAGTACCCGTATCAGATAATTGCGAGCGGGCTGGTACTGCTGCGACGAATATTGCTCTGCAGGTAACGTTTGGCAAGTAAACGTATTGACACATTCACATTCATTGTACGAGCGATTCGGCTACATGGAAGAGATCACTGTAATTAGCAATAAGATACTATTGATATACCTAAGAGATGGAACGTCCCTTACCGAGTAAGGTAGATATTATTGAAGTATTTTTTTTTATTGACATCTTTAGATAGACGGAAGTAGCAGAGTGGAGTCATCCAGCCCTCCTTACTGTACCTATTGTACCTTCAAGCACAACGGCCTACCTGATAAAACATTCAATTTTTGTAATCTGACTATGGAAGTGGTCAATTTTCTACTATGTAAATATTGAGTGCTTACCGCCGGGTAGATTCCGAACCGCACGTCACAACACGTTATTAATCGTTCAGTGTCTATCGATAGCGATTAACGCAGCGATACGTAAGCTTGAAGCAATAACGTTTACATGTGGTAACGCACGACTGTGGTATCGCTTGCCATTACCTTATATATATATATATATATACCTACGAATCGTGTCACCGAATAGTTGTGTGTCGGTTATTTTCAATTCGTTTGTATAAGATAAACATGTGACATTTATAGTTCAAGTGCAAGACAATTTCTAAGTGTTGCAAAGAGTAAAGAGTCGGTGTATCGTTAATTAAATGAGACGCTTACAGTTTTGCACATATTTTGCAATAATTATGATTATCTAGATAATTTTATAAATAATTGCGCGGGGAGCGTGCGGCCGCACTTCCCCGGCGGCGCCCGCGCCCCGCGCCCCCGCCTTCTCGATCTCGTCGCGTGACGTCACACTCTCTTGAGTTATCCATTACGTCACTGTTACCTGTTTCGTTCTCATTGATTATTAGACTCCAATTCGGATGTCGCTGGGGGTCCACTTTCATCCCCTCACTATGTTTGCCTGTTCGTAGGTACCCTACCTACGTAGCTCGGTGTCAAAGACTGATCGAATAAGGAATATCTTGATGGATTTATTTGGGAATATTTCATGTACTGTAGGGCTGCTATGTATATTTCAAACTTGCAACCATCAACATCTGTATTGATGTCAATAAACTATGTTTCAAATATCAGTTCTTAAATGTTTAATATAAACTTACCTATTATAATTTATCTGTCACGATTTAACTAAATATTTACTATCTGTTATCTTATAATTGCCATCTTAACGCGTATCTACATATTAAATGTTAACATCACACGAAGATATAAACAAGCAATTAACTATTTCAATTACAATTACGACAAATAAAACATTCTTACATTTTGATTAGCCAATCAGGCGTATAGTTGTCAGTAAAGTCTAATGAAATCCTAACTACCCATAACTCAGTTAAGAGTTTCATTTACTTTACAGTCCGAACACGTGTCCTTAGACTTAGGTACATTTGAAAATCTACACATAATATTTTAAATAATATATCCTCACGCCTTCCCACAAGGGTCCCCGAAGGGGTAGGCAGAGGTGTATAGGTAATACCCATACACCAACTTTTTATTTTATATTTTCGTAACCATTCTTAAACTAACTATCCAAAGCATTGATGAAATTAATTTTCATATAGTGACGTTTACATTCGCCCTATTGTCGACAATTAAATTCATCGACAACGTGTTTCTCAAATGAAACTGATTTCTTTCAGTAGGCTTCTATCTTCAAAATACGTGAAAGTGGGCCGCCCAACGCCGAGGTTGACACTGTCGTTAACATTATATTGAGTTGGTCAAACCAAACGTTTAATTATATTAGGCATATTTGCACAAAGAAGTTGTGTTTAGTTAAGTTTAGACAATAAGTTATAATATCATTGTATTGTTTATTTAACTATACTTATGACAAAAAGTGAGTTCAGTTTCCTGAATGATAGAGGTTTAATTGAGTATTTATTATATATATATATATTGTTGAAGTTTGTACAAAATAAATTAAGTAAACGATAAATTATAGAACTTGACTGCTTTAATATGTCGTTTTATTACCCGTCAATCATCCATGAAGCACTTGCCTACTTAATCTGCAACTCGGAACTTAACCCTTAAATGCTATCTTTCAACAACAATGACAACTTGATTGCAGTTCGAGGAATTCATTTATAAACTATAATGAAACGGCACTGTCTATTTTTATTTATGTTTTTATTCATAATTATACAAAACATTTCCTATACATTTTTTAATTACAATTTTTTTTTCATGAAACTTTTGTATAAGTATATTTATGTATGTACCTATGAAACTAACTAAGTCAGCAATTCTATTATAATATTATCTAGTCTTTATCCACTTGATTGATTTAATGTATTAACGTCCAGAACAATTTGATTTCATGAAGCCCTGTAACATGAAATAATAAAACTTGGTAAGTCAATAAACAAGCAGTGCTCACGGGCTGTCATTTTGATTCTGATCTCTACTTGTCTATTGCTAACCGTAATTTATATCATCCGTGAGTTAACCTCAAATCTACATATTGTACGCTGCGCTACAAAAGCTATAAGACTAGATACATGCCAAATATCTTTAACAAAATCTCACCAGAATACTATCGCTAGGCTTTACTAGGTCTTGTCGGGGATGGTGCCAACGCGTCCCTGTCGTAACAAAGTAGGTACTTATAGAAAACTTAAACTGGACATTTTCAGTTGTGATGATGACGATTGATTCTCCCCACTGCTGTGGACACGTCTAAAATCCTTTCGTGACCTTCGACACGTGGTTTTAGGAGGCAGCCAAACGAGCATCTACAGGAAGGCGGGTCAACCAAGTTGATCTCCACGTTACGAGGATCACAGACAAACAGTAAGTTATCAAGTGTATTTTGTAGATTTTATTCATGAACTAAAAAATACGCGTGATTTTGAGTAGAAATGAGGATTTCTAAGATTCCCAAGTGTCAACAGGAGAAGGAGTTACGACTGCCGCACGAGATAAGGTTATGAGTGTATGGATATGAATATGTGTATGCGGGTATTAAAAACATCAGCATAAACCATTAACAGATTCTATCAAATAAAGTGTTGCACACTGGGGAGTGTTACAGTATACATTGTAATCTTTGCTGGGGAGTGTGCAGAGGAAAGTGGACAGAAAGGTTGTAGTGTTACTAGCGCCATCTCGCGCTTGGCGCTAATACCATGAAAGTAGCAAGTAAGCATGTGCCCCGCTTGCCGCGGCGACTTTTTGCGCACGCGACAGCGACGGCTTTGCAGACGGCGAGGCGGCGCGGGCATGACAATTTCGTCGCGAACGGAATTCAAAGGGAATTGTATACCAACGCATAGCGGTTTAAATGTCATGCCATCAGTGACCTAGGTGGTTGTAGGTAGAGAGCTAGGTACCTACTAAGCGGTGTTTATTACTACGCGAAAAAAAACCGTCCCGCCCCGTCGTTTAAAAATAGCTTATGGGTACTCATCCTAACTAGAACAAGTATTTTTGAATAGGCTCCTGCAATTTTCACATAGCAGTGTTTTCCCAGGATGAGGATAAAGGATTTGTGAGAATGAGATAAATAACAAAAGTCACCTCGATGTTACTATTTTTATTTCGGTCTTAGTTTTAAGACATCTGTGTCCTTACATTTAGACACACATACAAGATGCTCGCCAATACATTGGTATTGTAAATCACAAGTACACCATATAAATATCTATACAGCATCTATATGTACATTAGTATGTGTGTACCACGGAGCCCTGCGCACAATTTATAATTAAGTAGAAATTCATCATAATGAGCCAAGTGCACCGTCGCAGGGCGCCACTACTCTAGAGAGAATTCACTATGTGAATCCAGCAAGCTTCATATTAATTTAATTACGACATATTATACTGGCAGTGCAACCGAATTCTTGCACAGAACGTACTCATCCCTAACACGACATGACAGAGATATGTAGCGCGAGAATCTTTACGAGCAAGCTCAATTTCAAGATATTACTTTAAAATATCAATTCTTTACACTATGAAGGTGGCATTCAAGCATACGGCCCACTGGTCATAAGCGGTTACCGTTGCCTATGGACGCATGCAACACCAGAGGTATTGCGCGTTGCCGACCCTGTGTTGAGAGGAATAGCTGTGCCAGCAGCAGAGAACTGACCGCCTGCTAGTACAGCGCGACGATATTTGTACAAACTACTTTTAGTTGTAATATAGCGCGATACGTGTGTGCTAGATTAAAGCCCCACATATCACTATCCTATTCTTTACAAAGTCTCGGCCAAAATTGCGCGATTCTATCTTATTTTTAAATTATATTTAATCTACAATACCAGTCGTTATTGTTGAGGATTTGCAAATTACGTTAAGTGACCTATGTAGAGGCAGCGCGCGTACTATGCGTCCTTATTCCTACCAACACCGCAAACATGTCAAGCCTTCCAGGCGTTAAATGATTAGTCGATCACAGAATAAAAACATACTATGTCCTGAACTAACAGCTTAACCTTTAGTCAATAACAGTATTCTAATAACAAAAATAGGATTTTTGGTAAAAAATATTTTCTCGTTTATTCTTAACCGATACAATTAATCATATTGTGCCACCATTTTTGATTCAATGATTAGTTCTCAAAAGGTTTAAATTGTCGTAATGTGAAACAAATGAACTGAACATACACAATACAATGAAAAATGAGGTAATACATAACACAATATTATTAAGATTCAATTGGCGATTCACAACGAGGCCCCCTAAAAGTGTACGTACTCCAGCGCACCCCTACAATTTGCACATGTCATGCGAGCGACTTTTGAAACGTTCCATTGTCACTATACTTATTATGAAAATGTAACATTAGATATTGGCATATTTTTTTTTTTTAATATTTAATGAAATGAACGTTACGTAAATTTTGCTCTATTACACAAGTACTAAAGCTAGTTAATTTAGGGAGCCTCGCTTTATGAGTTCAGAAAATATTCACACGCTAAGCGTGTTACGTGAGACTACTATAATCTTTCATATCATTGAACAATAAAATTATAGACTAAGTTACAGTCAGAAAGAATTAAAATCAACTCTTTTAATGGAGATCTCAACGTCGATTCTACGTGGATATCGTATAAATTTATGTTTAATTAAGACGTAGCTACGTAAGAAACACGTGACCTTTCTGAGCGACTGTTTTTTGCATTACATATAGTTTCGTCTTAACCAAGTGTAATTGTAGAGTTGGGGATATTAATTCTAAAAAAGAAATCCACGAACCAACAAAGATGTTCCCATATTTTGTTTAATAATATGAACTAAAATTAATTACCTATGTAAATAAAGTTAAAGAAGCATTTCTAAGATTTTATGAAATGAAACTGAGTGAAAAAAAAATATATACGTAGATTTCTGTCACAATTTTTATAAAGCCAAACCAAATTTGAAGCCTAAAGAAGAAAACGATCTTAAAAGAATACATTTTGTCATAACGGTCAATTTAAACAAATTAAAATGCCAACCATTTCTGTAGTTAATATCTTAAGAGCTATTTCATAGACTGTTTTGGTATTTCGTTTATTCTCAATTTATAATACGTTGAATGAAAGTTACAACTACGAATAAAAAAAACGTAAATTTTACATGAAATCAACTAACAATTTTGTCATGGCAATTTATGTACATACATACACGCACACCACAAGATATTTGTATTAATCTATATATAATAACAAAAAGATCTCGGCAGAAAGGGATGAAAATTAAAATATTATAATTTTTTTAATAAATATTATTTATCTTGCAGCGTGAATGCAATTTGGATAGGTGAATTATTTAATTTCTTTATCATTTCTACATGTAGTGATAATTCAACGAAATAAGAAATAATTTTCAATACTTGCGTCCTTAACTTATTTCGGGATCCAAACTTTATCCCTTCAATAGACGTCATCACTAATCGAAACAAATTTGATCTAAAACCTCATACTCGTACAAGCACGCACCTAGTTGAACCTAGACATACGTCGCGGATTTGGCATACGTATACAACGTATACGTATTTAATACGTATTATATATTATGTGTGTGTGTGTGTGTGTGTGTGTGTGTGTGTGTGTGTGTGTGTGTGTGTTTGTGTGTGTGTGTGTGTGTGTGCGTGTGTGTGTGGCTGTATGCGAACTTCATGGAAATCTCCAAGTCTGTAGAAGATGACTCAACCGCCACCTAAATAATAAACTAACGGTTCTCAGAAATGTGTAGAAAATTACTTATTAATTCGCAAGTACGTAAATTTTTTTTCGGCACTAATGTCAACATTGTATGTAAATAAGTTTTAGGTGAAATATCGCTAGTTTTATTCGATGTTACGTTGACAAAGCTGTTCCATATAAGCAAGACTTCCATGCTTATAACACACGCTTAACCTTCTATTGCCGTATAGTGAAGAATTTTGTAATAACGGTGTGTGTGTGTATCTGCGTGTATGGGTGTGTCTGTGTGCGGTGCGAGTATGACGTCATAAGGAGAGGTTTACTCTGTGTAGTCCCAGCAATCCTTCTCGTAGCCTTCGTGCACGTGTTCCAATAGTACCTTGCGACGGCTGTCACAATATCTGTAACAAAGGATTTTATGTAAATGGATATGGTAGGTATATACAACTACAATAACGAAAGTCAAAACTCTAAATCTGTCAGAAGTACTAGCAAAATTTTTTAAAGTTTTTTTTTTAATTTAAGTCGTGGTGGCCGAGTGGTTCGAGCAGTTGCCTGCGACGCAATGGTCGCAAGTTCGAATCCCGACTGTACCAATGAGTTTTCTGAACTTAAGTACAGTGATTAGTCACACCACGAGCTGAACGGTGAAGGAAAACATCGAGAGGAAACCTGCATACGTCTGAGAAGAAATTCAAAAGGCGCATGTATAGTCGTGCTGGAGTAACGGCGTTGGACTCGCCATCTGTCACGTTGGCACCTAATAGACCTCTGGCGGAAAGTGGGTGTGTGGGTATTACCTATACACCTCTGCCTACCGCTTCGGGGACCCTTATGGGAAGGCGTGAGGATGATAGGTACAACTACAATAACGAAAGTCAAAACTCTAAATCTGTCAGAAGTACTTTTAACTAGCTACATTTTTTTCAGAAATACCCTTGCTTTTCGCTGAAATAGCAGTAAACAAAAGCAGATTAATCTTTTAAAATAAAATGCCGAATCTGAATCCTTCCAGCTCCGTTTTGAGTTCTTTCAACACTACTTTGAACCAAAAATCTACGAGGAAAAGCACAATTAACTAACGCAAGTCTTCTAAAGCCTTATGAAGGTCATTTACTGTTCTCAAGTTAAGAAACGCAACGCTCCACGCATAGGGAATTGTACCTGCACCCTGCATTTAAACTAAAAATGTTTGCTAAAGTCAATCACGCTACGAGATATATCTATATATATATATATCTCGTAGCGTGATTGACTTTAGCAACTCTACTAAACAATGACCAAAGACCTCCAGCCAGACACTTCTTAGGTGATAAGCAAACATTTTTAGTTTAAAT